>PQWD01001279.1:0-54273 GCA_019425675.1 Leucinodes orbonalis
AAAAACACTAATTTAAGGAACTCAGCTATGAATACACGTGTATCTAAAATTAGTGATCTTATCTAGAACATTTAAATTTTAATCTTCTTGTATAAAAGACGTCACTTGATTTAGCTGTAAATAAAGTATTTACTTTGATCATTTTCATATTATTTCATTATTAAAAACACCATCGCAGTCAACGTTTAAATCCATTATTACTTAAAATCACAAAGTCACTTTTGTACCTTGGATTTACAGCTGTTAAGTTGGTCTAAGAGCGTCGGTGGCTCATTAGTGTGGACTGTTGCCTTCATATCTAGAGTGCGTAAGTTCGAATCCCGCCACGTACCAAAGTTTTTCGATTTTTCGAAACTACATGAATCCGACGCTCTTACGGTGAAGGATAACATCGTGAGGAAATGTGCCTATGAAGAAATTCAAAGGTTGTGCTTGAAGTCGGCTAATATACACTGGGCCCACGTGGACGACTAAGGCCTTTACACCATATACGGGTAGGCTCGTGCCCCGTGGTGGGGACGAATAATGAGCTGTTATTGATGATGATGATGACCTGTGGCAAATCGAGATATCTATCTATTGCAAAAAGTTTCCTGGAGATGGAAGGACTAGAAGATAAGGGGCAGTAGCTAATCACAATAAAAGGGTCTTCTTTTCATCACACACATAATAATCTTCAGCCTATAACGGCCCACTGTAGGGCACAAGCCGCACAGCTTAGCTATGGGGAGTTTGGGCCGTAACCCACCACGTCCAATGCAGATTGGTAGTTGACATAAATAATAAGATGTATCAATTTTGACAATCCATCTCTCTTACACCAAGGGTTCCGGGTTTGATCCCAAACATTTGTGTGCATGAACATGTCTGTTTGTATTGTATGGTGTATTTTATTTATAAAAAATAAAATACATATTAAAATATATACATATATGTCTAATAATGTTTATCCGTTTTTTTAGTATCCACATTACAGGCTAATGCATAGTTTGGGGCTAGATGGCGCTACTCTACTGTGAATATAAGTGTATATTTACATATTATTAATCAATAGTAATCTCAAATGGAGACAGCGTGTGCTACTTACTAGTTAAAATATGATGATACGTTTATCGCCGAAAGTTCACAATAGAGGTCTAACGAGCCACGCACCCAGTGCCTCACACATAGCTATAAATGATAATGGGATTGTAGTTGGAGGAATTCTCACATATTCATTTCATATTAAAGGTAATTTTTCATATATTTTGGACATTGAGGACCTCAGCTTAACTCATCCAGTCTCCACGCTTATCGGCGCTTTCGGAAGTTTTGTCTTACGCTACGCATGACAAAACGTGGTCTCCAATCCGGAACAAGTTTGTTTCAATGGCCATAGGTTCTGGGTACTTTACCCATTTATTTTTAGGTAAGGTTTGTGACCTGACGCACGCTAATGACGTAGAAGACATTTTTTTGTGAAAAATGGGAGAGGATATGTCCAGCAGTAGATTGCGATACGTTGAAGAGAGAGAGAATTGAAATAGAACTTACCCTATCGGAGTAGTCAAACGCAGCCGTTCCTCTTCCCTCGTGATACTCCTGGAACTGCGATATGACGCACACCATCGCGTATACCTGTGGGAAATTAGCCGTTAGTAATGATTTTACATAAAACTCAGCGTATAATATAAAGAAACCATAAACGTGCTTTAATTTTACCGATGCAAGTTGTTAGGATAGCTGAACAATTTGTAATTTTTATTCGGCAGATAAAATATACAAAGGGAACGCCATTTATTATTCATGAGCATCATTATCTTTGTACTAGTACTAAGTTCTTTACAGGTAATGATATCTTAGTAGAAGACTTATAAATTATTCACATACAGTCTTTAGTAAGCGTAATGGGCATATAGGCAATAAGAGAAGAAAAGAAATAAAAGAAGGTCCGTAAAATGGGAAGACCTTAGTCCAGCGGATGGCGATCTATTTAAGCTCAAGTAACTTATTAATCAAACCACTATTAAATAATCATAGGTATACCACTTAATAGACTTGACCTTCGTTAATTGCATACAAACTGGATCTGTGTTAGCGACCATAACCCATAATTCATTAAACTACTTTATTCAATGTACGAAACAGCAAATTATTTTTTAGCTTAAAGAAATAAATAGTTTTGGTTTGAGTTGCCTTGTTGTACTTGGTTTTTATTTTTAACCCCCGACGCAAAAAGAGGGGTGTTATAAGTTTGACGTGTTTGTCTGTGTGTCTGTGTGTGAGTCTGTGTGTCTGTCTGTGGCACCATAACTCCCAAACGAGTGGACCGATTTTGATTTAGTTTTTTTTTTGAAAGGTCATTTAATCAAGCGTGTTCTTAGCTATGTTTTATTAAAATTGGTTAAGCCGTTTATAAGATATAGGGATGAAAGTGGAATAAAAAACCGATTGTTTGCAAATATGCCCGAATGGGTATCAAATGAAAGGAAATGAATCGTACATTACAATAGCTAAGTTTAATTAAAATCGGTTCAGCCGTTTATAAGATATAGGGGATGAAAGTGTGAATGAAAAACCGATTGTTTACAAATATGCCCGAGTGGGGTATCAAATGAAAGGAAATGATTCGTACATTACAATAGTAAGTAAGTAAAAACAGGGGTGTTATAAGTTTGACGTGTCTGTCTATATACTAAAATCTAACCTAACCTAACCTACCTATAAAAAGTATGAAATAAAAATTAAATTAAAAATTTTAAAAACCCCCGACACAAGAACTTAAGTAATTTCCCTTTAAAAAGTAAAAAATAATAAAAGAAACTTAATGTTAAAGTACCTAAGAATCTATTAATCATTCTAAAAAAAAACCTCGCGTTGGGGGACCGCTCTTAAAATAACAATTCAAATACAAATAGTCTAATTAAGTAACAGAGATGAACATAAAAACAAAATTAAGAGAATAATTCAAAAAATTTCATGAAATTCCTTTAAAAAGTCTTGGGTAAAAGCCTAAAGAGGTAACCATCTTATGAAAAATATCGTAGATAAGAAAAAAATAATTAGGAGGGGTCCCCCAACGCGAGGTTTTTTTAGAATTATTAATAGATTCTTAGGTACTTTAACATTAAGTTTCTTTTATTATTTTTTACTTTTTAAAGGGAAATTACTTAAGTTCTAGTGTCGGGGGTTCTTTAAATTTTTAATTTAATTTTCTCTTAATACTTTGGAATAAGTCGCAATCTGAATTTCTAAAGCTTTTGTTTCCGGTGCAAGACCAAATAGGTACTACAAACATTTATATTATCTAATGGGTCTAAAACTAAGATAACCAACTTATAAGTTTAACAACAGTGGGTTAATTGTAATCATACGTTTATACAACTTTCTTTATATTTGTAATACAAGCAATATAACAAAGGTCTTAAGGTAACTTTGTTAGGATTACTCAGTATTTATGGCTTTATTTAATATTACAGTAAGGTGATTATGAATACTGAGAAAATTGAAGATATAAAGAGAAATGGAAATTTCCTGAGGGCTTTTAATCTAAATCTAATTTAATGAAAATCTTTTAATTACATCGTACATTTGTTTTGGTTGCAAATACACTTTTTAATTGCGGTATATTATCGTACGAATGAGTACCATGCTTCATCTCCAGTCTTCGGATTAGTATACAATCTGTAGTACCTACTTATAATTGTTTGCCCAGTTAGGGTACTGAGAATTGAGTTTAAACCATAGTCTTTGAACTATGCGTGCTACCGTACTAAGTTATGTAGCTGCGACATAGACACTGACTGTGCGATTAGTTCACAAGTTTAAAGTCACTCAACGGGCAATGGAGCGAGCTATGCTCAGGGTTTCTCTTTAGAATAAAATGACAAATTAATAACTTAAGTTACCGATATTTATTAGCCATATCAGAAAATAAAAGTGGCTTTGGACTGGTCACGTATGTCGTAGAATCAATAGCAGTTGAAGCAGACGAATTCTAGAGAGTAAGCACGACTTGGAAAGCAAGCATAGATCGCCCTCTGGCCCAAAGGATCGACGAATAGCAAAATACCACTGGTGGAGGCTGGATGAGAAAAGCGTAGGACCGGGCTTTCGGGCACCGCATGTTGGACGTCACGCTTAACTACACGCTTAATTTGGGGCTAGATGGCGTTGTGTGAATGACAGAAGATATTATAAAAAAAAGAACTGAGGATGCTGAATGTATCTACTGAAATGATGTAAACACTACAGAATTGAATGTGCCCTAAAAGTTGTATAAGGCCCCTTCTATCCTTCCATTTGACGAACCGTTGGTGTAACGGTTGAAAAGTCGTCAGCTTCCAAGGGTTTCCATTCGATCCCCGGGTAGTACAAACATTTGTGTGAACGTGAACATGTCTGTTTGTTTTGTATGTATTAGTGCCTATCATGTATAACAAAATATACATTTACAAATTAAAAGTATGTATGTTTACCAGTTGTTTAGTACCTGTAATACAAGCTTCACGCTAAACTTGGGGCTAGATGGCGCTTTGTGAATGTCAGTGGATATTTTTTTATTGTATAAGCACATTTATCATGGCCCTTCTAAGTTTTTTATGAGGTTCTTCATAGACATATCATGAAGAGGTATGCTTTTAACTACCTACAATCCATATATTTATACGGAATTTTGATAGGCCAAAGCGATGGAAACCTTAATTACATCAGGGGCATCTAGGACATTTCCCGGATGACACTATCCTATTGCAGATTCCCGCTTTAATGGGATCTTCTAGTGTGCAAATTGTCGGGGCATATTGCTCCATTGGTTGCTAATACGAATCCGGTCTTCAAGAACGTTGAATGTCTGGTTTGCTTACATACCTTCGAAGCTATAGGCACGATTAGTATAACATATTACAAGTACAAACTGCATACGTGCCTTGGCCAGATTGAGAGGATGCAACGATGCAATTAAAATTGGCACTATAACCGGCGACGGAAACATACCACCAGGCAGTGACGTGTACTGAGATTATGATAAGGGTATGTAAAGTAAGGGATACTTATCGCAAACACAATAAATAGTTTAAATTTTTCTCAAATTCAGAGCAATCTTAAAAACGAGAGCCTAAAACTGATAATCTTATAAGATAATTTCTGTTACAGAAAAAAGAACATTATTTTAAATTATTGTCGAGTACTGTTGAGCTCTAACACTAGTATGTGTTTCCACAGATTAAGTAGCTACACAAAGTTTATTTAATGTCCAGGTGACTGACTATTAACTTATTTAACAATTCATACTTTTTAAAAATATTGGCACCTGCCTACCTTCACAACAAAAAGGCGTACCAAATTTAAATAAATAAATCAAATATTATTAGTAAACAATTTTCGAACGCTGACATTTAAAAAAAAGACATTGATAAATTATTTTAAAAGTTACCGTTTTGCTCTTAGATTAAGCATGTACTAGATGTAGTCATAAGACGTTGCCGCTCTTATATCATTGTAATGCAATACACGTCATGTATCTTTGTCTACCACACGAATCCTAGTTACGAGTAGAAGAGACGGTTGATAGACGTTTGACAACTCTGACGTCGTGTCATTTTGTGGCCTCCAAAGAGGCCAAAACATTACGAGCTGTCGTGCAAATTTTTCACAAAGTGTCATAATTTTAATAAATATTTTGAAAAGAAATAAGTAAACGTAGAAAAATGTCGTGTTCTGCGGTAAATTGTTCTTCAAGAACCACCAAAGGAGGAGTAAAAGACCCGGAATTATCATTTCATAAGTAAATATTTGACGACATTTTCATTCATATTACGTAGTTGTAATGAGACTTATGGATAAAAAACATGTAGTAGTAGACTTTAAATAATGTTAGACATACATTAGCTTGTATTAATTGTAGAAATTACGTCTAAAACAATTAATATTATGCATGAAAATTTAAGGATGTTACATAGTGATGTACTCAACATAGAATTTAATTCCATCGATAGTATTTCTTTAACAGTTTCTTTTTACAATTATTGAATGCTGACTCACTGTAGATATCTGATTAAGGACAAAAACAATTGCAAATTAATGGCCATTGAATAACTACTTACTGAGTTTCTTGCCAGAGTCTTCTTAATATAATCAAATCTTTGAACCGGCGTGGTAGATTCAAAATACTTTTTAATTTCTTTTTAGGGTTCCGTAGTCAAACAGCAAAAAACAGAACCCTTATAGATTCGTCATGTCTGTATGTTTGTCCGAAAAAACTTTTCTCAGAAAATTTAAAAACTATAAAAATATTGTTATAATTTTGCAAGAACATATTTGTGTTCTGTAATCCACATTATAATTTTAACAAAAAAACATGAAAAAAAATGTTTTTAGGTCGCATATTTTAAACTGAAACTTTTTTTCATGATACCCACTATTGTGGGTTATCAATGTAGGTATGTATGGGTCTTTAAAAATGATAATGAGGCTTTCAGTATATATTTTTTAAATAAAATAATTTTTAAGTTTGAGTTTGTGAGTGTTATTTAAAATTTGTTATTTTACCGTAAAAATATAATATAGTCTATTTAATACCTACCAATAATATTTTGTTTTATTTGTTCCAACATCATCTAATTTTTCACCCAGGAAGACCAAACTTCAAAATATTTGCGTATAAAATTTATTATGGTAACGCTTTATTTTTAATTTTTGTTGTAGATAAAATTAACAGCGTTGCTGTATCTGACTCCATGTTATTTTAACACAATTTATAATCATCTAATTCTGCAGGTGCGACGACGACGCCCGGCTTAATTCTAGCAATATTTTCGATACCAAGGTCACATCCCTAGTGACGCACACTAATACAAATCTGTAACTGCACACTAACAAAAATTAGACACCGACTTTCAATATACAGTCTGTCTACCTCATAATATGTCTATGGTTTTGCTATTGTCATTACGCAGTTGCCTTGAAAAAACGACTACAAATTGATTTCTTATATTGCCATTAATAAACAAAGACGACTTGACTTGACTTCTATCAAATTTAAAAATTTGATAGGAGTCAAGTCGATACGTATACATATGGAATTATCCGCATGAATAAATATTTAGAAAAAATCTTTGCCAAGGATTTTTTCAGTGTACAGTATCAGTAAAAAGCTACACTACTTTGTTGAAATAAATACGGTGTTTCTAAACGAAATTGACCTTGTGACTTTAATTGATTTCCTTGTAAACAAATTCACCTCTAATTAAGAAAAGTTGGTTTGGCATTGGTTTTCGCTAGTTGTTTATAAATACTACTGCAGCAATACTACGTATACCCGTATCTGGATTTTCGATGTTTTCCTACAAACAAGGACTTTAAATCATAACTCGCCCGCAGCTTTTATCCGTAGTTTCTTATGTTGCTACCTAAACCAAAATAAAAATTTGAATAAATGACGACCCATTTGGTGTAATGGTCGAGAGGTCAGCTACTACACCAAGGGTTCCGAGTTCGATCCCCGGGCAGTACGAACATGTCTGTTTGTATTGATCTGGGTGTTTTCTATGTGTTATATATAAATGTATTTACACAAAGTATGTAACTACTGTCCGTTGTTTAGTACCCCATATTACAGGCTATATGCTTAGTTTGGGGCTAGATGGCGCTGTGTGAATGTAAGTGCATTTTTCTTTTATAAACTAAACTAGCCTGTAATAATAATAAGCCACGTGTAACACTTACAAAGTGTAACACGTGGCTTATTATTATTAGTGGCCCTTACATTCGAAAAAGGGCCTCCGTTGTCTCAAAGGACCGGGCCACTATTTGGCCCGTGAATCTAAGGATTTCGAAAACATAATAAATTGTGTTTATTATTATTATACTGTAACGTTTCAGTGGTGGGCACAGGCTACACACATCCTCATCCAGCCTTGCAGTAAAATAACCAATACCTGTGAGAAAGGCACTTTTCAGTAAAACATAGGTACTGTCAAAGCTGGTTAGAGCTCGTAACGCCACTGCACGTGAGCCCCCGGATTGCTCTCAATCTATAATTATAAATAACTTATTATATCTTTGCCTCAACGTTTACCTCAGGGCGAAGCAAAAAAGCAAAACACAACAACTTTGTACCAACTAGTCAGGATCGGGGACAGGGTTAATTAACGACCCTTTCTCATGCCCCCTATTTAATATTCCACCCTCAGTCACAAGTGGAGATACTCCTATGGCTTTAATTTTACCATTATTAATCAACATTGTACGAAAGACGACTTCAAATGTGTATCTTTTTTTAATGTAATAATACTATTTACCGATAAAGTAGATACTCTTGTATTGTTGTATTTATTTATAGAAGCATTGGCATTATACATTTATTTGAATATTATTAACTATTATAAGCAATAATCACCGTTTTTTTATGGCTCGGATGGCTTTCACAGCTTCACCGGACAGTGCGAATGCAAATGGCACATAGATGAAGAATTATCAACAATTTTGTTAAGGGTCACCTTTTATACTAATAATGATGAAATATTGCATTATCACAAAGAAACGTCAACCAAAAATGCTCGAGACGCACTTCACAATAAAATTATCGTTTTAAATTTTGAACTCAACGCGTCAATGAAACGGCACAAAATCAAAAGTACGAGCACACTACTCTGCAATAATGGCATACAAGTGAAAGTTGAATGAAAATTCTGACCAATCGACGCGATGGACTGTATTTTGCCGAAGACATTTTTAAGTGAGATTGTGCATTTAGTTAGTTATTGTTTATTTAAGATTTGTTTGTGGAATGTTAGGAAAAGGGCAACCATTTATTGGATTATAATATGTATGTAGAGATACGAAATTATTTAACCGATTAGGCAATCGCAGACCAGTCTCAAGTCTAGATTAGACGCAGTGATCTAGCATAATATGTGTACTGTTAGTTAGGAGTCCCAATGATAATTTGTTCGCTAATTTATTTGTTCACAATATCACTGTATTGGACCCCGGGCGCATTGAAGTAAGCAGCAGCTATGTCGAATTGCTAACCACTTAACTTCCAAAGGTTTCCTTAAACTTTGTCTTACTGTAGACTTTAGTCAAGTGCTGACGGCTACCGTCTAGTCAGAGCTTTCCGAAACTAACTCACTGCTTTCGGGATTGAGATAAAGTCCTAAAACCAATGGATGAATGATTGTAGACTGGTAATTTAAATGGAGACTTGTACGATACTCACTTAAGAAAGTAGTGATTGTATGTGATTGATGCGTGAATAAAGTTATTAAAATTACTCACTCACGATTGAAATAAATAAATTTTCACTTACATTCACACAGCGCCATCTAGTCCCAAACTAAGCGTTAGTCTGTAATTTTGGTACTAAATAACAGAAAAAAAATCTTATAAAAGGGTTCAAAAATATAACAGGATGAGATATTTATCTTTATTTATAAATGTGAATTGTGTTTTTTTATAGAATTTTGTATTTTTTACATAGCTCTTTGCCTAATCAATGTTCACACATTATGCCACTAACATACATTTAATCGAAAGGCACAATCATCTTGCTATTTACCCATTTAACTGTAACAAAAGGTATGTTGAGTAACATATTAGTCGAGTCGAGCTACTTTTTTCAATATATCGTCACCAATCACCCATGAGATGTAAGACAAATACCATTATCGTTTCTTTCTTTCTGACCCAGCCAGCGATTTTAATTGAGAAACCGCTACATACCATGACGCTACTCGTATTAAGACAAACCCCATTTGGCCCTGTTTATGCAGTTATTCGACTATTGTCTATTTATACACTTCCAGGTTGCTTAAACAAGTTCAAAACAACAATAATAAAAGAAATTGTTTTAATTAATCTAATTGATTTACTAGTTTAATGAGAATCGCGAAAAAGACATTCGATAACTCGTTAGACAACAGCATGAATCCTTTTGGTGTAATGTTTGACACATCATATCACAAGGGTTCCGGATGCGATCCCGGGCAGTATAAATTTGTGTGTATTAACATGTGTGTTTGTATTGGGCTCGGTGTTTATATGTACCATAATATGTATTAATATGTATTTTTCCAAAAAAGATGTTGTTTAGTACGCATATAAAATAAAATTATACTTTTTGTTATTTTTTTTTTTTTTATTATTATTTATATGTTTAGATTATAATTAAGTAGTAATAAGTCTTTCTTCTTTTGCATGATGTGTTTACCTTTAATGATTGTTACATTTAGAATTAAATTTATAAGTGAGATAGTTAAGTTCATATTTTGTAACAAACGCTGGTGAACCAAAATAAATAATAAATATTACAGGATAATGCTTATTTTGGGACTAGATGGCGCCATGTGAATGTCAGTGGATAATTTCAATTCTTAATTCACTAATTTTAATTCTTCATGTTGGAATCGTTATCGCAGAATACAAATAACGATTTGGTCGCCTCGAATGAGTCGGCTTGACTGATACCCTTAGGTCACAGGAAAACGAGCGTAAACCAACGTCGCACTGTTGTGTTTCCTTTCCCTTTTTCCTCTCCATATTTAACGGTCGACAACTCATTTGTAGCTCTCACGGGACTACTTTTCATCGGGCAATTCGCATGCTCTTTTGGCTACCTAAACAATATAAAAATAGCAATATAATACATATAAAAGTAGGTTTTATTTGTGGCTGTTAGTCTCATCCTACTTATTTCTTCTAGGTGCAAAACCAAACCCACCTCCTTCACCACCTTGCGTTACAATGAAGGACGCTCTGGCAACACACACTTAAGTTTCAAGTGAACTCATTAGAGAAGTAGAAATATACTTACAAAACTTTATAAAAAGTAAAAATTATGTTAATATGAGTATGTACCTACATACAATAATATCTTAATATTTATGTGTTATGTTACCTTATAAGGTTTGTTCCGTTCGTAAATAATAAATATAGGAAATAATTTTACAAAGTTGTGGAACAAACAGTTGTAGTTTTAAGACCGCATTATGTTTAACATTAACCTTCTTAAAGTGACGGTATGTTGGTCAGTAGCCGACTGTGTAGCCCTTGTTAGACGTATTGCTTCTGCACGTACGACAGTGTCTTGCAGTGCTGGACAGTGGCTTCCCTCAAATAATTTCAAATTATAGAAGGTTGGTTTCTTAATGTCGAGTTCTGGAATCCCTTGAAAAGAATAATTCTTACTTGTGTTACTTAAATATTAAGTTGACAATTTTTTTTTTCAAATAAGACTTTTTCAGCATTTATTCCTAACATGGCATAGCACATAAAACCATATTACTCGTACTTGTACAACACGTGTTCCAATATTCCACATAGATACCTAATTAAACTTTAATAAAACTCCACCACACTGGTCTAATACCTTCAACTACAAAGCTAGTTAGCCCTTACTAACCTCAAACAGATTGTAGAATTAGATTCCATTCACGTATGTTAGTATAACAAATTATAAACTAGAATGAACCCTTTCAATGTTCCAAACTTTATTGACATAGCTTTATTTTACCGTCGTATTTTGATGATAATGTAATGAAATAATTAACTACTTTGATTAATTATTCATTGATTAAATTATTACTGTTCGATTATAAATTAAGTTAGATTATTTACTGGTATAAGACCATACTGGTTTCTGATAGCGTGATTATGTGTGACAAACATATTTATATTAAAATACAACAATATACATAATATAAGTACGTAGTAGAGACATGGACTCTGAGAGAGTGTAAGAAAAGAGTCTAGAAATGTGGTGTCTCTCATTAACATTCTCCTTAAGAATGTTAAAAATCACACGGACAGCTATCCATACTAACGAATCTTTACTCCAGGAGCCCGAGCTCTTGATACCTATATCAAGCAGCGGCTGTCGTCTATTGTTCAGGCTCAGATTTTGAGTCTCTTTAGGCAATTATCAAGGCGCGGCGATAACTCTGTGGAGCGTCTGGTGGTTTAGAGAAAAATTAAAAGCACACGAGCACGCGGCAGAGCACCAATGCGCTGGACCGACCAGGTTAAGGCAGCAGTAGGGGGGGCCTTATACTAGTGGACTAGACAGGCGGCGGTGAGCGCGGCGTGGCAGAACATTGTCAAGCGTGCCACTTAACCTTTCTTTCCTAATGACCACGACCACTCTGGCCAAGGGTTACGACTCAGAAAAACAACAATATAACAAAGATTTACACTTATGGATTCATACTTCAAACGTATGTATCATTTTCATATTAAATGAATATGATATTGTTATCACACGAAAAACGTTCTTTCGGTCATTTTTGCCAACAAAAATATCCGTGTTAGCACCGACTGAAATTAATGTTCAGCCAAGTTTTTCAGTGCGGCCGTAGCCTCCTAAAAGAGCTTGGAAAATCCCAAATTGAATAAATTAACTTTGACGCTGACGTGCATTCATGGTTCACCGTAACGAATAAATATTCATTTTGCCTTATCTGTGAAGTGTGTTTTTATGAATCCGACATTTTTATGATTGTAATAAATGATTGGTTGAATGTTTATGGATGAATTTCATTTTTGGCTATACGTTGACTGTGTTCATGCTCTAGGGTTTTGTGCATTATAAATTGCAGCTTGATTTGAGTCTTAATTTTCAATAACATATCTATTTTCGACCAATCACGCGTTACTAGCACGTATTGGTTCATTTTTGTTCTCAACAAACCTCAAAAGGTTATCTAGCCCCGTGACGCCTAACGCTGAACTTAATACCTAACTTTGAGTGCCCATATTACAAACACCTAGGGGTTTAATTCGGGTGCACCGACACTAGATTTATAATTAGCGCGCTCTATATCTATAGGACCGAAGCTGATAAAATTGCTTTTATGCACTATACGCGTATTTATTTCAAACTTTCAAAAAGACCCTTCTGAAATAATAAACAAAACAATTTCCGCACAACGTGATAGTACCAAATCGCAATGGATAAAACATAACGTTGCGGTTTTTCACAAATGTTCTCGTTTGATGAAAACCTATGCTAACAGAATACGCAAAAACATAAATAGAGAGCAAAATGCTTGTTACGTTCCAAACACAAATCACTGTTCGTACGCATTTTGGGCGCACCTCGGCTGCCTACTTACTTTGTATTAAATCATTATTATTCAAAGGCTCATGCCGTTATTATATTTCACGGAAGAGTTGTCGCAACAAATGCAAGGCAACGATCAGGCCACGCCTTATAAGAGGGCTTGGATAAAAGCCCTTTTCCTTAGCAGCGAACGCGCATAAATTGTATTGCGCATTCGTTGCTAATATGAGTATACTTTGGTTTGGAAATGTTAAGGTTGTAATAATAATGCTTAAATTGAGTTTGATTTGATAATGCCTTTGTTTCAATAATTGTTTTGAATATATTTTATTTCATTTTTATGTTAAGAAGTGAACAGAATGTGACTAGTTAATAAAATTAGGCAGACCGATAGATATTATTACTTGTTACCATAATTATTCTCCAAATTAGAGTAACAAGTTAATATTAAATACTATCTTGACATAACTTCTCCATAATATCTTATTTAATGAAGTACCTGACTGTATGTGCCGCTGCCTGCTAAGGTTACAATATGGATTCAACAATCTGGTGCTTCAGCAACCTATCGAAATCCACAGCTTGGGTTACCGCCATCTATTAAACAGTATTATTATAATTATACGACAGCATTTTTGAACCAGAAAAGGCAAATCCTCTAATCTTAGAATAAATTTACGTGGAGGCCCACTTTTGTTGTCCCAAAATGATTTTTGGTATGATGCTGGTTTATTGGGTTGGAGGGTAACGTGCTCTAAGCACACTCCTCTCTAGCACTAATATGCTCCAATTACAGGCCTGCTGTCACTTTAATTAAATACTCAAATTTTACTTGTTATTTCTTCTTCGCATACATTTTCCGATGCGGGTCAAGAGCATCATTTGAATTGTTTGCTTTTGAATACGAAATGTAATCTTCGTAAAAAAGTATCTCATTTGCTATTTTTAAGTTTTGGAAATGTTGAGGCGTTTTTTCATATTTCAGTAGCTTTTCCCGCTATCCAAAGACGCAGTCGTGGTGAATTTGCTCATTAATTATTACGAAACTGGACGCTCTTTAGAAACTTCATAAATAACTCTTTATGAAAAAAATTAATCATCACTTTAATGAAATCCTAAGTAGGTGGTTGTTGAAAAAATTTACTAGAATAGTAAGATTTTTGTTTTACATCTCAATTTTATTGTAAGTGTTAGCAATTAATGGTACACAAAAACTTTGGTATAATAGGTTACGGAACAATGTATAATAGGTTATTTTTTATATATTTAAAAAAAACAACTATTTCGTATTCAGAGGGATCAAATTTAATATCAAAACATTTTTGGTACGCCAGAAGTGTTTGCTTATCATGGTATATCTACTATACTAAATTTCACTAAAAATTATAACACAGGTGGTGAGCCCGTCCTCGTATTTGGTATTTATCGATCCTATCTTATCGCTATGGCACATTGCAATTACAAAATAAAAAAATCATAAAGACCGAGGTCCTGCTCCCACGGGTTCATCTTCCGCGTCTTGGCTACCTCTTAAAGGATCGACCAGTCCCTCCCTTCAACCTATCGCATTGTTGAACATAGGTCTCCCCCATTTTGCGTCAGATACCCCAGTCCTACGGTTTTCTCATCCAGCCTCTACCAGCAACATTTCGCAAGTCGGTCCATCGGGCCGGAGGGGCCTCCTACGCTACGCTTGTCAAGACGCGGTCTCCACTCCAGAACTCGTCTGCTCCAACGGCCATCGATTCTGCGACATACGTAACCAGCCCTCTGTCAACTCAACTTCGACCAGTCCTTATCCTATGCGAAAATGGCACCAACTGGTTCGCCTTTCTCCCCAAAAATAAACTAGGTCACTTAGCTCTTTCTGTAATTCGCTTACCCGAAAACTTGTCGTTTTATTGACTTTGTAGAAGCTGTGACGGTCATCAGCTGCCAAAAGCAGACTCGTCACAAAGATTTCTCTTACACCTAATGCAATAAATTATGATGATCGGATCCTATAAGGAGCCTCTATCTCATAGCCAAGATCAATGTTTCCTTTACTAGTCTAAGTATAAATTATGATATTCAGGCAGTATAATAATGATTTTTATAACCCAGGTAGTAAAGGTAAGCTTGCAACGGCTTCTAATGTGTGAATAGTAGCCAAGGAACGTATTAAACACTAAGTTAGAATATAATAAGGTGAACGCTTATGCGGGCATATGAAATACTATTAATATAATGGATACGAATTTGATCATTTACCTTGCTATCCGCCTAAATTGCGTTTATTTTTCTCAGTTACTGTATGATTTATATACTTTCATCATCATCATCAGCCTCATTAAACGTCCCCACCGAGGGGACGAGCCTACCGTATAGGGTGATTAGGCCTTAGTCGTCCACGCGGCCAGTGCGGATTGGACGACTTCACACACAACCTTCGAATCTCTTCGCAGGCGTGCATGAAGGTTTCCTCACGATGTTTTCCTTCACCGTAAAGACGCGTCGGATAACGTACATATATTGTTCGAAAATTCGAAAAATACATTGGTACGTGTCGGGATTTGAACCTCAACCTCCCGGTAGGAAGCGACAGTCCGCACCACTGAGCCACCCGCTCAACTTTATTTATCTATTTATTTATTAACATTTCATTCAACATCTAAGTAATATGATTATGAAGTACAGCATAAGTTTTACAACTATGTTTTATGTGTGTAAAATAATTTTGATAATGTATATTAAAGTAAAATTTTTCTTACTTTTAAATTTCAGTTATTTAGATTCTAATAAACAAATACCCATTCCGGATAATTTCCATGTCATTAGCTGGATATATTTTGAACAATCCAAAAAAGGGAACCTTAAAAGCCACTTCTAAAGCGAACATAAGTGTAAATGTATTAGGAGCCCTAAATTCTCTCCGTAGACTTGGGTTACCATATTGTTCACTTAAGATCGTATAGAACTGAAATTTATTGCGTACAGATCGTCTGTGAAATTGTCTCTTTAGATTGTTGTGCTTTTGTTTTTGTATTCTTCTGGACATTATTTATAATGTAGTATTCGTAGTTTGTGTGTGTAGCTGTTGTTACCTATATTTTGCATTTTTGACCGTTGATAAGATATTTTCTTTCTGCTTAGTACGAGTACCTAAGCTTTCATTTCTTAAAACTTTCGCGAGTTCTATTCAGATATCTGTCAGGGAATTTTCATTTTCAAAATGGCGGTTCATTGCTCTGCGGCGAAACTTTGTTTGCAAAGTTGAAAAAGCATTACTACGCGTGCCTAGGTTTAAATACACTAGTAAAAACCCGTAAAAAGTATTAATGTCCATGTCACGTCTGTAGGCTTTTCTATAGGACATTAAAATTTATTATTTGAAAGCTAAGACACACGTAGAAGACGGCATATAAAGATTAGATTACATTGTATCTCAAGGGTTTTGTAATTTTTGTACACATTTTGGCGTCGGTGGATAACTGGTGTGGACTGTTGCTTTCCGATGTGGAGAGTGCAGGTTTTAATCCCGCCATATACCAATGTCTTTTCGAATTTTCGAAGTTATGTTTACGTTATTTGAGGCTTTTACGGTGAAAGAAAACATCGCGAGAAAACCTGCGCACGCCTGCGAAGAGATTCCAGGTTATGCGTGAAGTCGACCAATCCACATTGGGCCCTGTGGAGGACTAAGATATATAGCTTGTACGGGTAGGCTTGTGCCCTCAGTGGAGGCGTTTAAGAGCCACTGATGATGTTGTATACGTTTGGATTTAAAATTGTAGGGTAATGTAACAGTTGGGTTTTCTTTCATCATCATCATTCCAGCCTCATAATATGTCTGGTGTGAAGCCTCCCTGATGACTTACACGCGTTCTGATCCTAGCAGACGGTATCCATCGACGGCATAAATCTAGGGAAAGATAGAGAAAATGAGTGCATAAATATGTGTACAAAATTGCATGTGTGCGTGCGTGCGTGTGTGTGCGTGCGTGCGTGCGTGCGTGTGTGTGTGAACGTGTACTAGTTCTACTAGATGAGTTCTACTTTAATTCGTCTTAGTGCAAAACTAAGTACCTAAATTGACGCGATTGTATATTGGGAAGATTTAATTATAAATAGTTATCAACACATGATTCGCTTGTTTTATTTAAATTAAACTGTTATCATACCCAATATGCCTGGATAGCTCGATAATGATTGGCTTAGTGGTAATTAAAATTATTTATCATTTTATATAATATTCGTAGTGGCATTAACTAGCTGGTCTGAATTAAACTGAACTTTAAACGATAACGTTGTGTCAATGTACACGACACCGATAGTTCAATCAGTTAATTAACTATTAAGAGGGCATAATCCGATTGACGCGACTGCAAATTAGATATTTCGAACGGCTGGCGACTTGTGTGAGTGACGCACACATACAGCCTGGTCGGCAGGTTGCATCGAAAAGCTAGGTATCTTAAATACATTTACTTTCATGGTAATAATTAATTTAAGGTATGGAATTTAGTAATTACGTTGTGTATGGGTGTTTTAAGAAAATTTATACTTTTTTGCTTTGTGCTTCAAAGTATGGTCACAATGGCGCGCTGCTCCGCAAACAGACGTGACCCCTCTCTCTGAGCTCTGCTGAGCGACTGAAGTTTGGAGCGCTTGCGCCGTGAATAATATTAGTCCGCGTGCCCATAGTAAAATGTATGGAGCAAAATGGGCGCAATTTCAAAAAATCGTAAAAAATAAATCAAAAATGTGACTCGGAGACATTGTAGTGCAATCCTTCCTTAATCTAGTAAATATATTTTTCAACTGTTTAAGGTTGTTAAACGTCGTCGTCATAAATATTTCAGAAATTACTAATCATTTAAAAAAAAACAAGCCGTGTAGCTGTAAAGGCTTTCATGGTCATAACATTGATATATATTTCAATTACATTATACAAGTATTTTTCGTTCTATCGTTAAAACAGTAACAGGCTTTTTCGTGATTTTTGGATTATGCGGTCTTAATTAAGTACCTTCATTAGTAGTTTAGATCGTCAATTGAGTCTGGTTAATGGGATTTGTTTATATTAGCTACATACCCCTAAGTGTTAAAACAAAGCAAGAAAGCATTTTTTGGGAAATCGTGTAGCCAAATTTTTTTATTCATTTAAACAGGCCTTAACTAAGAAATAATAAATACCGTAATTTTCCAAAATAAAATATGCTTTAGTCATATATGTGTCGTCATAATTTTTACCTGTTAAGATATTTCGGACCTCCGTGGTCCAGTAATTGTTGGTGTGTTGTAGTTATTTTTTAAAAAATGCCCCAGGTTACAATTTGCGGCCATTTTCTATTTGTCATCAGATATTTATCTTATTATCTAACATTTGCTACTTTTTTGTGTGTGCGCTACACGTGGTTTTTGTCTTAACGTCGACGTCGTTAAATGAGATATAATGGTGAATTAGACACGAAGGGTTTTAGGTGGCAGCTATGCTTTTTCTCATCGCCTTTTTTATTATTCTATGATTCCAGCTTTTCAGTTCATTTCTGGAGAAATCGTTAAATCCTTATTGTTAGTCCTACCGATTCCTGGGCATACCATTGGTAGTCGGTCAGAACCTCGTTCTATTTTGGGGAATGTACCAAGGTCCAGTGAGTGACGAAATTGGACTAGTCAAACCTCTTGTATGTATAATTAACTAACTACCTTTTTAAACTTATAATTCAAATAATTTGTTTTCTACTTATTTGTGAACACAAGTTTTATGTGTACTCGTATATCCCATTCATATTCAAACAGTGTAGCTACAAACTTAGCCGAGAAAAGGTCAGAAGTTTTAAACGTAACCATCAAAGTTTCAATTTTATGCTGAGCGCGTATCTTATTACGTACTTTGCAACCGAAGATAATACTAATTAATACTTTTTTATGCTTTCATTTCTAAATAAGTATATTTCTTTGTAAATTGCTAAAAAATATTTATATCAAATATTTTTTTAGAAGAGCCGGTATGCGATAAAATATAAATCTTGAACATCTGATTTATTTATGGGTGTTATTAAAAGCTTCGCTCGCTTCATTTCACCATTTAAGCATCAGAGATCATTGCAGAATTGTAAAATAATTAATCAATATATAATTAAATTTATTGTTATTAGTAGGTTAGGTTCACAATTAAAAAAGTCAAATAAAAGTTTCTTTGTTACTTCATATACCGCCATGAATATGTTTAAGAATAAACTTACATCATGACCGGTTAAGCAGTTTTCGCGGGAAAGCGAAACCGTGGCACACAATTTACAAGGCAAGTAAAGTGCAATGGTACTACATATTTCATTTAATTGATTCGATTCCTTCAGCCATTCGTGAAAAAAAGAGTTCAGTAAGAGAAAGTCTAAGTGCTCTTGCTTTAAATAGTCAAGCAGTGGACTGCGTTTTTTAACAACAGTGCATCTTAAATGAATAATAATCTAATAAATAAAGCTTATAAATTTTAAAACTAACTTTACATCATACGATCGAGAGACAGTAAGAGACTCCAAGCTAAAACTCATCGATCACCAAGTTACAATAGAATCGTGCAAGGACTAAAAAAGGCGCATTCAACGGTCTCACCATTTCACGCTATATGCTTATTGGAGTCCGCTGGTTTTGACTTCATTGATTAATGAGATATGTAGGAATGAGTTTCCTTTAAGAAAAAAATATAATATGTTTTGAAGATTTAACATTATAGAAGGCAGTGAATTACTTTATTTACTATAAGTAATTTATTATTTAATGTTGAAAGTTTTAAAAAATCCATAAATTTTATTTTAAAAGTTTTCTAATTTTTTTGCGACAGTGTTAGTGTTTTTCAGTTTTTCTACAATTCATAGAAAACTTTAGTCTCTTATCATTATTTCCATAAACGTATACAGTAAGGGAATTATTTGACATATTTCATTACACAAAAATCATTGCCGGTGCTTGTGATTCTTAAAAAAATGTTTCATATAGAACTATTGATACCAGCCAGCAACATCGCCAAGATATCGTATCTCACACTTTCCGGTCCAATGGACCATGTACAAAGCGAATAGGGGATTTGGAACCACAGTATAACCAACTAAAACAACGATCGGATACAAGTTGAGCGTTTTTTTGTGCAGTCGAAGATAATCTTAGGTTGAAAAAATGAGCCGACCGTTTTCGGTCGTGACGACTACTTCGACTCCTAATCGATCAATCCGCCTAGGCCCGCGTGGACGTCTAAAGCCTATACACCCGCCTACGGGTAGGCTCATGGCAATCGGTGGGGACGTTAATGAGCTGATGATGATGATGATAGTTTAATTAAAGAAGAAAGAAAGATATATAATATTTTGTCGTAATATATATTGTCTAAAAAGAAGAATTTAGGCCGGTTAGTTAAAACAAGACTCAGTAACGCTTGAGAGCGTTTTTACTTAAATAGACTTATTATAAATAACAATAAATATCCACTGACAGCGCCATCTAGCCCCAAGTTAAGCTTGAAGCCTATATTATGGGTAAACATACGGACAACAACGGATAAACATACTTATATTCATTTTTTTTGTAAATATATACCTACATATTATACATCGAATACACCCAGAATTTAATGTCTTAAGACAAAAGTGTACAAATGTATGTTTGGCTAAGGGGCGTCTGTGGCTCATTGGTGTGACTGTTGCCTTCCAATCTGGTGGGATCACGTTCAAATTCGAATTTCATGCACACAAATGTTTGTAATGCCCGAGGACGGACCCGGAACCTTTGGCCTACGTCTCAATCAATGCAACAGATGGATCGTAAAAACTAGTTCTGAAGTGGTGACAGTTGGCCACAACTCCAGAACTTAGCGTGGGTATTTCCTCAGGTAGATGAAACCACGAAATGAAAAAGGTTCTGGTGGAGTAAACCGAAGACCTGGGACGTAAAATGGAGAAGTCCTGCGTCTGCAGTGAACTGTGATAAATTGAAGCGAATGGTTGCCTTAGTCATTAAACCCACATTTTATGGGTTAGATGTAGCTTATCATGTATGTTAAGTGTTACTACCGTACGCTTCATTGGGCCCGTCAATGGAAAAGCTAATAAAGGGACACGCAAACGTATCACCTATGCGTTGGTAATAAGATACATTTTATCTTGTCGATACCATGAAAAGCAGATTATATGATTAATTAATATACGTGTTAAATTCAATTAACATGAGTTCTAGCGACTACGGTATTAACCCATTACGTTCCTATTGAAGATAAAGTAAAATAGCAACAATGCTTCAGTATGAAATACAATTATAATTTTGCCTTATGGGCGTTCTTCCTTAGGTGGCAAAATAATAATGAATTAGTATAAATTGTAATTAACATACCCTCTCACTCCAATTTAAGTATTTTATATTAATAATTCTTTCCTTTTTAATTTTTTTAAGCTTTATAATATCGAACCCGGAACAGACTATATAAAGAAAAAAAACTCTGTCCCTATGTTTATTTAGATATTTAAAATAAGTAAGTGTTGTACACGCTAAAAAGTTTAATATTGTTGATTGTTTTCAATTTCTTTAATTTTTTTTTTTTGTGAATTTTATTCTTAAAAAAAAATGAAACGTTTTAGTACCTTTCATTCGTTTTGTAATAAACATTACTTGAGGGAAAATGTCAGATCAAACGAGATATATATTTCTTTCTCTTGACCATTTGCCATACGAAGTCACTCTTTAATTTTTGAGGGAGGGGAGGGGGGTGTTTGTCATAAAATGTTTCCCGCTAACTTCCCTCCTCTAACTTAACGTAATTTGTGAATGACTCCTTGGCAATGTAAATATGTGTGGTGATTGATTAGCTGGCACAGTATAAGATCGACAGTAAAAAAGATAATTATACTCAAGTAAATAGTGGCATAATAAAAAGAGTCACTTATACTACAATAACAACAACATTCGTCAACATTTCGGACAATTACAAAAACCTTAAAAAATATTGAGGTAGATATGGTAGTGTAGTTGACTTTATGGCTATCATTACCCTCAATATCATGGTCAGACCCACGTCCTAAGATTATGCTTCGGAAAATTCTGAGATCATAATATTCCCATGTCATGCGATCACACAAGACGGAATAAGTCTTACCTAGGCTGCCAGAGCCATTGTCTATTTTTAGGGCTCCGTAGCCTAATGGCAATAAACGGAACCCTTATAAATTTATCATGTATGTCTGTCTGTATGTCACACCCTCTTAAGAATTATACTGTTGAAACTGTGTAAGTAAATACTGTATTCTGTGAACCGCTATAAGGTTTGACAAGAAACTTAAAAGAAAAGTTTTTTCGTTGTTCCCCATACATTGAACTGAAACTCAATTATTTTTTTCATCATACCTCTGAGTTGATAATTACTTGATATATATTACTACGACAACTACAAACCAAATTTAGTTTGACCGACATCAAGTCAGTAGTTTTTTATAAGTTATAAACTGTGAACCAATATTTTCTATTTTTAATATATCTGCATTCAATGCCTAAGTAAGTAATATTTTTTATGTTATGTTACCTGCTGCTACGGGTTCCCCTTCATGGGCGATTCCGATTCGCACTTGGCTTTTTCTTCTTAAGTATCTACTTTTCTGCTTTCTCTTTAATAGGAAGGTACTTTTCAATTCCATCATACCTTCCTTTAAGTCCTAATAGAAATAAATAGACGATTTCTTGAACTTCGAGTACTAGTTTTCCGCTGAAATTGTCCATTATAAATTTACCGTTGCAAACCCCCCTCTTACATTCTCTAGCATCAATGTTTCTGTTTTATGAGGATTATAAATTGAATTATTAAACTAGGTACTCACATTCAGCATGATGATGAAAAAGTCCAGAGTGAACAGGAACGACGTTATCGGGTTGAAATTCAACTGTAAAGAAAAACACTTTTAAATGCGTTGAACTTTAAAATTAAAATTTACTTGAATATATAATCATTTAAATTTGGGATGGGAACTAAAATGTACTTTGTATACCAAATTCAATTTCAAAAGAGCGTCGGTGGCTCTTTCTGTGTTTTTTGCCTTCCTATCTGGAGGTGCAGGTTCAGACCGCGCACGTACCAATGTCTTTCCGAATTTTCAGAACTATGTATACGTTTTCCGGCGCTCACATGGTGAAGGAAAACATCGCTTAGAAATCTGCGAAAGGTTGTGCGTGATATCGGCTAATCCACACTGGGCCTGCCTGAACAACTAAGCCCTACAAGAGCCTACCCGTAACGGGTAGGCTCTTGCCCCTCGATGGTGACGTACAATGAGCTGATGATGATGACCAAATTCAATTTCGCCTTGAGTAATATAATAGCATTGTTATAACTGCTGGATCATTTAAGCTGGTATATCTAAGCTGAGTTCTGAATCTGGTTATCCATAGAGACGACGCAAAAATATCATCATCTGGCACTACGGTAAGGTAAGCTATAAATTAAAAAGAACGACTATAATCGACGGCACTATATACTAATTGAAATGTAATTATTTATTCATAAGTTGAATTAAGATATTGTAACTTTGTACAGTTATATATATCCATATACTAATCAAATCATTCAAAAATTATTCTCTCACAATATATGTAAAAATGAGTATCTAAGTGAGGGCACAAACAAAATACACTATTGGAAAGATCACGATCTCAATGGCTGTAGTTAAATCATAGTCAAGAACTAAAATTATGCTTGAGTCGTCCCTGATATAAATAACAAGTAACTAAGTTATAAATTTAAAGCCCGTTTTATTAAAATTTCGCCATTTCTAGGCCATAGGGCGTTAATTAAAGTTCAGTAATATACAGGCTATTATCGAAACAAAAGTTTTCTCACAAAACAAAAACAACCTTCGCATTTTATAGTTCCTCGCGATTTCTCCGTCCGAAACTTTTAGACACGGTATAAATAAATGCCCTAAGCGAACCGCGTAAGGGTTCAAGGACTTTTATCTAAACTTTTCTAGTTTGTAAGAAGTTACCATTTCACTTCTTAATTAGTTCAAATTAAGTTGTTACAGTTAATAATAGTTATAATACTAGTTCTTATAAGTGAAGATCGTAAGAAAACGTGTAGTGTCAAAATAAAACGGCGGAGTAAAGTAACAGATGTCATTAAACGTGTAATTGATCTTAATTGCCAGAGACTGGTCACAGCGTTAGAAAAATGGTACGATGACTTCTATAGAGTTGCCGGGGTGTAAAGGATGGAAGTAGCACATCGTGTAAAATGGTATCATATGAAGGAGATTTACACCTTTTAGGTAGAAAGTGAAGAGAGATGAAGTTGTTAGAGATTAACATTAAAACAACATCTTTAAGCCCTTGTATTAAGAACCCTTATATCAGGAAACAATCACCAGTTTCATAACAATAACATTTATTAACAGTCTCCCTTATAATATATTTTAGAGCAGCTTAAACCCCTTACCGCATTCAACGCCATATATATATGGCTGCCTAAGTATAACTTGTTTATCTAAAGTTCAATAAAGATGATTTTTTACTAATAGTAGTCGAATTACGAATAGTACCTAGACGATAAATATTCTGTATCTGAACGTAGTTTTTTTTTGTCTCTTGTATGTGCATTGTGCAATACACAAAACAAAAATATTGGAGTTACGAGTAATGTCTCGCGAGTCAGACCGTTATATTAATTTATTGATTGCTTAGTTTGAAACTGAAATAACAGCAATAACAATAAAAAAAGCTCACAATTTCTCTATTTACTCTTTGCACATGGAATTAAAGAACATTTACAAATAGATAATAGTTATAACTTCTGTGTTCACTTAGGTTTATGGCTATGTTTTTCAAACCGCCACATTTGGCTTCGTATGCGTTTTCATCAAATCACTTTAGGTCCTTTTTGGCTTCGGATGCAGTCAGGTGTTTTCTTTTTTTACATTTCTGATATGAGTGGACGAAACTTATTAAACAACTATGTCAGAACTGCTCTTAATTTTGTTCTGTCATAGAATGTCGAAAATTTTAAGTTATTTTACTACAAGCGAAATTTAAATAAAGATTTTTGGATAAGTACTATTTAACTATACATACAGTGCCATATATGACTTCGTAAAGTAACTTTAAATTATGTTATAATATTTTTTTAACTCAATAATATAACGGAGTACAAATAATTAAGTATATTTGGTACCGTTCGTACATTAAAAAAAGTACAGTCATTTTTTTCAAATCGCTTTGATAGTTCATGCAATAAGTTGTTAATTTAAATTTTAGATTACCACAAGCAGGTAACTTTTTTGAGGCCTCAGAGAAAGACCATTGCCAACATTACCTTCTGGCCTAACCTGTACCCATTATCCCAATTTCATATATGCGTAATAAAGGCAACTTCATGTTCTCTGCAAAAATAGTTGCCCATATTTCTAATGCATACAAAAGTAAAATTCGCCTTGTTTCGTTTTATATTCAAATAATTTGATTTTACGGTTGTGTGGAGTCCGCCTGAAAAAAGAAAGATGAAGCATTGCTCTTGGATGGAAAGCTGCTATGCATATTTCTTCCAACATCACTTGAGTGCCTGACATCAAGGCTAAAAAACACATTTTTAGGAAAACAGCGCTATATAACGGACACGGTATGATGAAAACTTACATCTGAAACTGAAAATGCAACAATAGTCTAGAAAAATATATTATCATTAACAAGAATGAATACAGAACCATAGGTATGCATATCGTTTCTCTTACTAAAAATCAAAGCCATTCGTTATTGTAACATTCAATTTCATTAACGATTGTTCTAAAAACAATACTGTCTGCAATCAAATTGATTGACCAGTATTGGTTACGCGCGTTTGACCATCGATAAATATTTTCCTGTTTTTGTCGAGGAAAAATCTTTTTGTTCGTATACAACCCGCTTTATGAACGTCAAACCAATATTACTGATCACATGTCATTTAACATCATTCGTCATTGTCGTTTGCTCGGGCAATTTGTTTACTTTAGATGCCTATGCTTTGACATTGATAGAAACATTCAGTATTTCAGTATTTTATGAACAATTATAAAATAATGTTGGGGCTATTTTATTTTCTATCACCACTATACGAGTATAACCTCGAACAAAGAATGCCAGGAGTAGGCGTCTGAGTACAAATTTACTATTGTTTCTGATATCTTGATAGTAAATGGGCTAGCGAAATGGGTCGCTGGTGGAGGTTGGATAAGAAGGCGTAGGCTCGGGATATCTGAGGCAGAATGTGGACTGCGATAGATTGAAGCAACAATGGGCTAGCCGCTACGCTATCATGTCTTCAATTGAAAATATTTATTCCTTTAATTTTAGCTCGGAATTATTCGTGAATCAAAGCAATTTAACTAGGATTAAACAATCTCAAGTCAATTAGTGATTGATCATTCAAAAATAAAGTAATGAACCTTGTCAATATGTCATTAATGTTGTAAAAGTTAGACCTCGTCAATATGTCTTTATCATTGTATAAGCTACGAAACCCTCATCCCTCCCTAAACCTCACCGCGGGCCAGACATAAAATACTAAGCGGTAAAATCATCCCGCACTTGACCTATCTTTTCGACAAACAATAGAATACGCCCGAAACTTGATTCGGAAACTTGATTGATTTCCTTAACTTTCCATTTGATTGAGTTCTGTAACTTGAAACAAATAAATAAACTATTAGAAACAAATTGCCTTTAACTTATTTAAATCTTGCAAAGTTAAAGTATTTACTCGTGCTTGTCTGTTTAATTAGGTTTTCACCGACCGAGGAGTTCTTTTATTTACTTATTTAATGTAAACTCAATTAGCTCTTTCAACGAGTTGGTAGTATCTTAATATTTTTTATTAAACGGGTTACACTATGTAAACGCTCTCTCCTGGTATTGTAGTCAGGAAGAAAACGTTTCAAGTTAAAGTACCTGTAAATTTTCCTCGTTATAATATAAATACGAAATTAAATGTTTCATTTTAATCGACGCTGACAAGTTGTTCGTTTAAAGTTAAATAAGACGATGATAGTAGCAACACTATTATTGAATAAGGTCTGTAAAACAACTCATTTTAATGAAAGATTAACATAATCAATATAAAACGTTTTTTGATTTAGCGATAAATATTTATAATTTTTTCGGAATGAAAAGTTATGATTAAATTATGTATTAATTCATAATTGGAGTCTTTTATAGAATATTATTAATAATAGTCTAGGCAAAATATATAACACCCTAAACACCTATAAAAAATATCAGAACTGTAAAATATAACTAAAGGAAGTTCCTTTAGGCAAAGCTCCAAAAATACTGGCAGAGCTGGAAATTATTAATTACGATAACGTAAGGTACGTTTACGTTTCTTTTTTCATATACCGCACCCAATTTAATTTTTCTGCTTGACCCGAAGGTAAACTGGTAGAGAATGCCTCTAGGCATTGAATTCGCCATTGTGCTATTGTATTTGGTGCATAAAGAATAAATAAATAAATACCTTAAAAATCATAATTATGTGTTTAGTTGGAAATTGCCACTTATTTTGTTATTTCGGCCAGCAACGCATGACGGCACATGCTAAGGGCGCGTCCTTTTGTTTCGTGATACATATATGTAATTGTTTCATCTTTTATTTATAATGTTTAGTATTGTCCAATTTGAAATGATAAATGAAACGTTTGTAGCAATAAACATTATTTTGATTCTTCTTTTCCATGTGATATTTTGTAAATAACGAATATTGCTGATTTTGTCCGAATAACTCATTCATTAAACTTTCATTGTTCGAAAATATAGGTATGCTCGTATATAACACCGTTAGTAATCTTTATTACTTCACTAATTTATGCAATTTTTTTCTACCAATATTGTTTTGTAATAGCCGTTCATTCATATTAAATTGCATTACAAAGTCTCTACGAATAATGGAGGAATTTCCGGTGCTATTTGTTTATTAATACGTTGACTGTCATGTAATGTCCGACAAACAATAGAATTTCTTTTGTGTCTGATTTATTGGCAGTCAAAGGGTTAAAAAAATGCGTTATCTTTTAAAAAAGGTCATAATGCAAATCATAATAAAAACTTAACTAAGTTAGAAAGAGAGGAATATTTCACATTCTTATTGAATTTCTTTTGAATTTTTCTGTACCTTGAAGTTAATATTCAGACTATTCTGAATTGAAATTGGATCAAGGGCATGTCTGAAAATAATTAATTTCCAAGTATAATTTAGAATGGGAGCTGGGAGCTTCGGTGGCTCAATGGTGCGGACTGTCGCCTTCCTACCGGGAGGACTGAGGTTCAAATCCCGACACGTACCAATGTGTTTTCGAATTTTCGAAAATTTATGTACGTTATCCGACGCTCTTACGTGCGAAGTAAGCGAGTACGTACGTACGCGGTGAAGGAAAACATCGTGAGGAACTTCATGCACGCCTGCGAAGAGATTCGAAGGTTGTGTGTGAAGTCGTCCAATCCGCACTGGGCCGCGTGGACGACTAAGGCCTAATCACCCTATACGGGTAGGCTCGTGCCCCTCGGTGGGGACGTTTAATGAGCTGATGATGATGATGATAATTTAGAATTATATAAAGCTAAACAGCATCATTGATACATACACTAAACTTTACTTCATACAATCTTAATAGAAAATAAAAAGTTTTAACTTACCTAAATATTCAATTTGTATTTAAATTTGTGTCCAACTTTTTAAAATTAAAAACTCTCATCCTAAAAATACACGATACCGCAGCAAACTTCAATTACCAAAGTTAGAACTTTTGCACGATTTTTCTTGTTTATATTATGATTGAAAGTACAAAATTTTAAGTTGCTAGTTATCGTAAACACTTGCCGCCATATTTTCAATTTTACGAAGAGTATCTCACTTGTTAGAGAGATAAATACAAACTGAAGGATTACACATTTATTTCTTTATCATTTTGTATCACATTGTGAATATTTGCATAGATCCAAAGACATATAAAAAATCTTTGAATGAATACGATTTCTTTTGAGGTCGCCCATTCATATTATCAGAACATTAATATTTTTTCTAGCTTAGTGAAACTGTAAAGACCGCCAGATGCCAATTGTCGAAACTGAATCTTTAAAAATACATGAAGTGCTCAAAATGTTAATATGTGCTATTATGTAAAATCTACTGAAGTCATACACTTGAGTAAATTTTGTTAATATTGTTTTCGTACACACTTGGCATTCCCATACACATTTCTTTGTCTTCTCTCTCTCTCTCTTCAACCTATCACAGTCCACTGATAGATATAGGTCTCCCCCATTTTGCTAAGAGAGAGTCATCAAAATTAAATTTGCTTATTATAAGGAGTATACCTATATTTCCACATTTAAAAAAATGCTTTTTAGACAGCGATGGCGAGGGATGTAAAAGTTTTCATGACCGTGTATCCATTAAAAATTAGAATAAGTTATCCCTATATCCAAATAGGTTACTTGTTATCAAAATTAACTCATACATAATAGCAACAAACACCCGTGCATTTTATCCTCGAGTGAAATTTCATTTACTTTTTCACTCGGGAATAAAATAAATAAACGGCCTTACCCGTTTTGTAGTATAAGATTTATTAGATGTTCGTGACTTCATTCGGGCACCATTTGTATAAAACCCACGATGGACGAACTCGATCTGTCACAGTCCGGTTTTTTATATTATTGTCATCACTCTCTCTATCTTCAACCTATCGCAGCCCACTGCTGGACATAGGTCTCCCCAATCCGCGCCAGATACCCCGGTCCTCTGCTTTTCTCATCCAGCCTCCAGCAGTGACCTTTTGCAAGTCGTCAGTCTATCGGGCTGGAGAGCGTCCTACGAGCCGTTACGCTTGCTAAGACGCGGTCTCAGCTCCAGAACTTGTCTGCTCCAACGGCCATCATTTCTACGCCATACGTGACTTCACCAGCCCCCTACCACTTCAATTTGCTGAACCGGCGGGCAATGTCGGCAACTTCAGTTCTCTTAAGAATGAAATCATTGCTGATCTTATCCCTAAGAGAGACCCCGAGCATAGCTAGCTCCATTACGAGTTAGTGAACTTAGAACTTGTGAACCAATGCCGCAGTCAGTATCCATGGCTCAGCTGTACATAGTACGTAGTGCGCACGGGAAGGACGCATTGCTCAAAGACTTTTGTCTTTTACGACTCATATAGTGTAATCGTAGAGAAGTCGGCTATTGCATTGAGATTTTCGAGTCCAATCCTTGCGCCGTATAAACATTTGGGTTCATGGACATACCTGTATTAGTCTAGCTAGGTGTATAGAAACACCTAGCTAGACTAATACAGGTATACAATATGTTTTGTTTTCATTAAAAAGTAAGTTAGTATGATTATCTGTTGTTTAGTATTACAGGGTAGATGCTCAATTTGGGGCAGGTTGGCGCGATGAATGTCTGGCTATTTGTCATTCATTTATTATACTTATCTACACAAATTTCAGTCGAACACTCTATCTATCAATTAACTCCAGAGACGTCTGTAAAGATAGTTTTGAGTTTACATTTCACAAAATTCCTAACTGCGACTTCGGTTCTGCTACATCAATTACAAAGTTTCCAACTTGCCCTTTGGGCGATAGGGTCACAGAATATTCTCGAATGTATTTGAATAAATGATTGATTCGACTGTGGTCAGCCACAGTAACTTATTCTTCTAACCTATATGAGCACAAGTGTTGCTCATAAAGCCGATCATCGTTGTTTATACTATTTTGCCAATGGGAATATTGATAAGATCGGAACCTTATTAGCAAGGAAGACAGTAGCTAATAACGTAACAACTACTCGGTGTACCTTTACACCAACAAAATATGGCTAATGGTGTGTCCTAAATATTTTATTTTAGCAACGCGTTTAATTTCTATTCAGCAATTTGTTTCTCCGAGGTCATAGTTTTTTTTTGTCATTTTTTGCCTCGAAGTGGGTTTCAATAGGCAATATAAAATAGTAATANTGTTACTAGTGAAATGTGTCAAAGCGTGACCAGAATTTTGTGATCATCATCATATCAGCCACATGATGTCCACTGCTGAACATAGGCCTCCCCCAATAACTTCCACTCCAGACGGTCGGAAGCTATCTGCATCCAACAGCAACCCGCAACCATCCTCAGGTCATTGTCCATCTTTGGGTGGCCGTCCACGCTGCGCTTGCCGTACGTGGTCTCCATTTGAGAACCTTTCGGCCCCAACGGCCATCGGTTCTTCGGACTATGTGCCCTGCCCATTTCCACTTCAGCTTGGTAATGCGAGTGACTATGTCGTTGACCTTAGTTCTTCTATGGATCTCCTCGTTTCTAATTCGGTCACGTAAAACTCCAAGCATAGCCCTCTCCATCGCCATTTTGTGAGCTTAGCGGAAAAATAAATTTCATTGCAAATAGCGTAGTTGTTTAAAATCTCCTATAAATGAAAAAAAAAAACAAACGAAAATATTCGCTATCAATTACGAATAAAATAGTACTATCGAACTTAGGTATTAATTAAATTTTTGTATGGAATAATTATATATAATTAATAGAATGACGATTATTTGTTTAACTATTCCGTATACAACAAGACCTAAAATACTTACTATGTTTTAAAAAATAACCGTCAGATTGCAAATAATGATGATTGATGTCCAATGATGGTAGTGCATTATTTTTCGTCCCGAAATTTCCTATTCTTTTAGCGTATGAAAATGTATTAATGTGAGTTAAGGGTCCCTTTAAGTAAGTAGTACTGTAATTATCATTTTTATCGATTTTGGAAAACCTATGACCACAGACATCCGAATATACAATTAGACTGGACAAGCCGCCAAGTTTATAGGCAGTCCCAGTGTCGCAATTATTTTTCGGTTCTTACCTGTGAAAAGTTGTTATATTTCTTAGAAAAATTTACTGATTCCTTGCGATAATGGCATGTTACAATTGCACAGGATGGCATTTTGGGAAAAAACGGTAATTTCTTCTAATATTCGTGCGTCCTGACTCGTATCACAGAGCGTAAACTGGCAGCCAGTGTATGCCCGTTGAGCTTACATTTGTCGCACTTAAAAACGCGGCTTGCCCTATCTCCTGTATTGGGAAATCTGTGCCTATGACACTTTAACTAGTGTTTCTTTCAATTGTGAATGTGTATTCGTAAAACGAACGTTAATAAATTAACATCTACAAGATATCGTCGTGTAGGATAATATTTTTTATGTAAATATATATTCATATTTATTATAAATCAATACGGAAAATGGACTTAACTTTACTCTTCTATGGAATTTAAATTTTATAATATTGCCCCAAGAAGAGGTCAGCAGCACACAAAATCTTTTACGTTCACGTCCTAAGAATTTCCATACGTTTCACCCCCAAAAGATTAGCTTTGAATCAGGCAAAATAAAGATAATAATTTCGTATTTTTATGCCAAGCAAACTTTAACTTTATTAAAAGCCGTTACGTATCTCAAATCCATAGAGTCCCACAAAACCCGCTCTGGCCCCAACAACGTTAAGACGGTCTCGTGAACGCTATATTCATAACGGTTAACTGTCTTTTGTAACGCAGTTCTGCTAATTTTCATTTCTACAAGGAAAAGTAAGGGACATCTTTACGGGATAGTTCATGACTGAGCACTGAGAAGACAACAGGGCGGCCATTAGCTGGCCTTCCTATGACTCCTCATTTTTACGATTATTTCAAAAGTACCCGCGGGAGATCCGCTTTTGGATGTGTGGTTCAAGCTACAAGATACTACGTTTGTAAAATGTGAAACCGTCAACCGTAGTTTAGGCTTTATACGCAACAACCATTTTGATTATTGCTCGTACAAATATCTCCCCCGATGACTTTAACATTAAAGTGTCTCTGAACTGTTGCCCATTTTCTTCACACATTTTCTACAGACTCAAAAATTGATGGGGTCCCAACATTTTCTTTTATTATGTATTATTTTATTGTTCAAAGGAACACTTTAATCAAGAACTCTCTTAAGTACATTTAAAGTATGTTTCGAAACTTGTGTTTCTATGTAATGTTTCTTTTCATTTGTTAAATCACTAACTATATATTTTCTTCACCATCTTTTTCTCTAACATAATGATAATATCAATGTGATTTTGTGTATGTACCAATAGAAAAATATTTTAACGTATTTTTCTCCAAGGTACTTTAAATTATTGTTCCCGTATAATGAAAAATCCGAAAATATGTTTGTATTTGACTGCGTCTTTCTCAGTGTTCATTGTCAAAAAATTTACTATTTTATCTATCGCTCGAATTCTATCAATTGAGCCAACCCAAAGGGTAGGCTTAAATTATAAATCAAGCGGACACAGCCACACCTGGGACGTTGGACTCGCCTCCTTTATAATAATGCTTATGTTTATCCTACGGCCGTATAATAATGTTACACTGTTTTCCGCTAGCTCACTGTAACTTTACTGTTTTCTTAACGATAGAAATTTCCGCACCGTAAAAGGAGCGCGGATAATTGCCGCTGTGTTTCCCTTCCGTGGTAATTGTTCTGTTACAAGTTGGTACGAAGCATGCTAGCTTAATAATGGACTGAGTGAGCGACGGTACACGTCCGCCATCTTGGTAAGTTCATTATTTCTTGAGAATGGGAAGCCATGGTGTCAGGTGATAATTTTTTTATCAGCATAATGGTGGTACAATAGGTAATATTGTCATAGTTTGCAAAGTCAGTCAATAAGGAACATAACACAATAACCGGCGACCAACCAGCAAACAAGTCTTGGTGGTCGCAAGAGTTGGCCAAACTTCGCACAAAATTGAGGCCCCTACACTTCTGCATAATGTATTTCTCAGAGTACCCCGTGGACATGAGCGTCACTGTCGTAGTAAAGATCTGTTTTATATCCCCAAATGTAAAACGTCTTATTGTAATAATATTTTTATAAAGCATGCCTACAGACTATACAATGATTGTAGTACTGTCAGATATTGATATATTTTGCTATATTGATATATTTTGCTGTACTAATACACTTGATAAAAAAGCCTTTGATTCCTGATTTTGGCATGCCTGCAATCTGTTCATTTTTGTATTCCTATCTAAATAACGGATTATAAATTTACCGAATGACCAATTAAACCCTAATTATACCTAATAATTATCATTGTACAAGTAACATTACACTAATGCTAATTCGGAGCCAAGCTCAAATTAATTATATGTAACTTGATTAAAGAAGGAAACTTTAGGTCTGTTTGTAACAACAATATATGTAGAAACTAATGAAAATGTATGACCGTTTGTTTTCTAAATAAATAAATAAAAATATTTTAGGTAGGAGGAGGTTTATTCGTTAGAGTCGCAAACGAAATGCGTAAATATTAAAATGCAAATCGATATTGAAACAATAATAAGAAAGGCTAATACGATTGTTCTCTTACATCGTAAGAGAACTAAAGTTACCGACATATCCCGTCGGATCAGCAGGTTGAAGTGGTAGTGGGCTGGTCACGTATGTAGCAGAACTGATGGCCGTTGAAGCAAGCGAGTTCTGGAATTGAGACCGCGTCTTGGCAAGCGTAGCGTAGAACGCCATCCGGCTTGATGGACCGACGACTTGCGAAAGGTCGCTGTTGGAGGCTGGATGAGGAAAACGGAGGGCCGGGATATCTGGCGCAAAATAGGGGAGACCTATGTCCAGCAGTGACCTGCGATAGGTTGAAGAGGATGAGAGAGAAATACTCTTGCTCGGAAAAAATATTCAGAGGGCCTAAATGGAGATTCATGGGGTTGCCCCTACACAATTGTCAGAAATAAGCTGCGGACTCAAGGCTCCCCTATAACAGAGTACCTTCTGCCCGGTCTACTAATAACGTGCAAACACAATGTTTGGAGCCCTAAGAGTGCCGAATACTGTTCAAAACCTCCCTTGCAGAGAATATCTAGAGGCTGCAGTACCCTGTATAACTGACGTGGAGTCTTACGCAGCTTCCAATAGGACGCGGCCTAAAACAAAGTTCCTTGCTCTGATAGCTCCATCTAGCTCGCTTGGACTTGCTTAAAGCGAGCTTGGCTTTTGTTTTGGGATTAGCTTGAAGCGTGCTTGACTTAGGGCCGAATGGAGAACAGGTTGGTTGTACTGTTTAAAAAATCCCATCCACATATACTATCTGTTCTTTTAGAAAAGATGGGAAATCTATTCAGTTTTTATATATCAGTTATTCAGCTTATCTTGTCACATTAAATAAACGTATAGATAAACGTTTCCTGTATAGATTATATTAAAACATAAGCCGCCTTATTCCAAAACGTGGGATAAATGTAGTACTGGGATTAAACTTGGTTTAAGCCATGGACTAAAAAAATCCTTATACAAAATGAGGTTTAACGCTTAGGTTCGGACTATCTGTGCTAAATTTAAACCGTGTGACACCTAGTTTACAGTGGACTAACTTTGTTTTGAGGTTATACTTAGATTTTTTGTAACATTGTATTTAGTTTACGATCATCAATTATGTCGATTTAATGGTTTTAAGATTAGGTATATAAGAGACCTCTCGGCGTATTGAATTTGAATTACGTGCAGCGCCATATTAAAGAAATTAGCGAACGTTTTGCCAAAACAATTGTTGATGTTTTACATGACCATTTCACCAAAGACTCCCATGAATGGCCTTTGATACCCAAATGGGCTCGCCATAAAGTAATTGAATACATGTCAGTTTATCTAGAAATTTAATATTGCTTAATTTTCATTAGATTCATGATGATGCAGCCGAATAGGTACAATGGCGTGTTTTATAGTACAACTGATCAGTAAGATATGGAAAGAGTGCAAAAAACGTGTCACTTTAAATGACAGAATGAACTGAAAAAAAAAACAAGAAAATACAACAGTATTGTATTTTTAAAATGTTAATGGTGCAATTAACTGTGCTCAATCGGAGAATTATGCTGATGGTAGTGTGATATTTAATAAAAGAAAAGGATATACATGAGACTGTTTTTTTTTATTTGCTGCATCAATATTTATAAAAACAAAACATTTTATCCCAACATTTTATTTAATAATTTTTTGTCACTATAAATTATAAAATACTATTCTAATTAAAATAATCAATTTTAACATTTAACATCAGTTCCACTCCACCACCATTTCAAGCTGCCTTTTCTTGAACTCATTACTGAAAAATGTGATTTTAAAAACAATAGTGATATAAGTATGTAAGTTGGTATGGGGCAGAAAAGTATGATTTTTAAGAATGCTTGTCAAAGTTATTAGATAATTTCATATACATATAAACAATTGTATTGTTTATTATCATTTAATTTTGGGTCTCTCTGTACCCCTACATATTTGTGTTACATAAAATATAATTATTCATCCAAGTTTTTACTTTATTTTATTTGACTATTCACCTTGCTTTTTATATCCAGTTGATACTGGAATGAACTCATTTAACTAATGTATTTCTTAGTTCCTTCATAATAGCCAGTCACAAACATATGTTTTGCTTTAGCCACCATGATAAGTGGAATCTACAATTAAAGATAATTTACGTTTATTGTTTAGATGTTTCAAATCTGTTATTTAAATATGTTTGAATTCTATACTTTAATATTTAATACAAGACCAATTCGATTACTACATTATGTAAAAAAAATCAAGACTTGAGTCAATGTACATTTACATTGTGAAATATATTGAACTTCAATTGCATTTAAATTATAAAGAAATCATATGTTTCACTACCTGATAGGTAAAAGCAATAAGTAATTAAAACTTACTTGATTGATATTGTTACGAATTGACGTAGTTAAAATGTCATTAAATATGGCGGCTAATATGTGACGTCAGTCACAGACAGTCATAGAGTATGACATGCGAATTGTCAAATAGCAAAGAGTCTAGTATGTTCTAGATAATTCGCGAACTATGTAGAATGACGTCGACGCTTCGAGCTCACGGCCGGACAGGTATATAAGGCGGCCGACGGGTGCGCCGGGAGTCTTTGTTCTACTCAAGAGCGACGAAGAGCGAAATCTGCGACTACAAGGAAGCAGCGAGTGATACAGCGATATCTAAGGGATCGTCGAGTGTGATATAACAGTGTGAAGAGTTAAGTGTGATTATTACGTGTGTGGGGGAAAGTGCTGTGTTATAGTGTGCAGTGTTAATTACGGATTTAGTGCGTGCGTTAATTGATTAATTAGTACGAGTGTAAGTGTAATTGGTGTTGTGTGTGAGTAATATTGGTTATATAATAAAGTGTGTTACGTGTTATTCTTCGTGTTGGAATAATTTATACCGGAACCCCCAGCTGCGTAACAATATATTCTTCCACTCTTCAGTTTTTAATACAATTATGTATTTTTTGTGATTTTTATCAAAATTGCAGTGCAATGGAACTTTGCATCGCTTGTAGTTACACAATATTTTACTGTTGTTTCTCAATGATGAAATATAGAGATATATTGCTTTTTCTTATGACTCGAATTTTCATCTTACTTTTTTTCTCTGTTCCGACTTATTTTCACAATTTTACCACGAATTCTCATACAGAGTCACAAAATAGTAATACTTCGAGTCAGTACACATTATTAACACAATATAACAATAATTCCTTTATTTATTTGCATGGTATTTTATAGGAACAATAGAGCCTTCTTGACAGTCAATTACTTTCAAATTACGCGCTAACTACGCGCCGTGTCATAGGAATCAATAAAATAACATATATTTTAACAAAACTATAACTTTTGACGGATTGGAACTTAAAAGAAGAAATATTGCTTTAAAATTTGTTGTATTATTTTAAATATTATTTATAGCCTCAAAAGTACAAAGTTGATTGCAGCGTTAAGAGAAAGCGGAATGTCGTACTGAACGAAGTCATTATAAAAGAATGAACGAAAATTAGAACAGGGACTATCTTTGTTTACCTAGTCAATGATTGGTCTTACGTTTTGTAAAAGATCACATTTTAAGCCTGTATTAACTTTAATACCGTAACAATAAGATCAGTTAGTCCAGGTTTAAACCAGTTCTAAATCACTTTTTTGTAATAAGGCCGAAGGGTTTTATATATATCTATCAGGAAGTAAGGGTTTTGATGATGTCCCCTCAAATCCTACATTTATTACAAACTCATAAAAAATACGTTATTCGGGTGATATCAATTGCTTGTTAGGTAATTTATTTTTTAAAGGGTTGTCGATTTTTATCTTTTTTTATTTAGGTTTTGTATATTTTATGAGGTAATACTTATAACGATATTAAAGTACTAAAAAGGTTTCTTTATTATCATCCAGTATATTTTTATACGCTTTTCAGTAATCCATGTAAAAAACCCTTGTATCTTAAATATAGAAATTGAATTCGTAAAAAAGTGGCTACACAATTTCTATATACTTTGGGGCTGAAGACCCAAAGTCTTGAATTCTATAGTTTTCAGAACTAAAACCTACATCACCAGTCCGTGGTATCTTTTAGTTTAATATGCAATCTTGATGAAAATGTATTTTTATGTTTATACTTTATGCTAGAAATATTTTTTGTGGATCACGTAGCAAGCAATTTAACAAGCAATTTATAGAATACGGACTAATTAATTTAAACTTGTATTAACTGCATGTACTAAATATGATATAGACGGTTTTCTGAGTTCCATTTAGGTATGGAGAGGCTGTTTGTCATATGTTACTTTAGTGTTCTCGGTAGACCAGCGTTATGGTATCCCGTAAAAGACTGAGCGAACCCCTGTTCAGTTGAAATTGTGATATTTAATTTGTTTTTTTTTTGTTAATTTCCTTACACTGTATTTGTAAAAGAAGCACTTATTTAGGAGCTCTACAGTAATCTAATACAGTACTTTATTAGATTTCTCGTTTGCCTCTTTATATTTTTTTCCCATGTCCCTATGTTCTTATGTGCTTAAATCATTAAAACTACACAACGGAATTTGATGAGGATGTTCAAGAGGAAGGTTTATATTCATAATAACATCCATTAAAAAATTTTAGCTGCTTATTTTGCAAACGTAGACTATACCCTAAGAGATTTATTAAAATAATGTACTAAGTGTTGTACACATTGAAAAGATCTACAGAAAACTCCGCGATGGTATACATCTATCTCTTATGGATATCCCACAATAACGTTTTTTTGTCATTTACTTTCTACAACAAATAATAGTAAATTTTCGAAGCGATTTTAACCAATACTGCATTAATCCTTATCCCATGAAATACCTTAAAAATATTATTGATATAATACAGATCTCTATGGCCCTTAAAATCATATGATTTAAATGAATATTTTCGAAGGTACTACAGATTTAAAAATTGCATTACGTAACGTAGGATCGTGCCTATTACGAATAACACAATTGCACCCGTGCGAAGCAAGGGCAGGTTGCTTGTTTATTTAAAATTACAAATAGTGACTTTTCAACTATTTGGTTTCTTCGTGGTATTTGTATGCACGTGTTACCTTAGACCATGGAGGTAGTTCATAATTAACATAATTTACATATATTTTAATAATTACATAATATTTCAAGTTTCAATCATAATTCATAACACCTATAACGGAGTGTGGGAGTAATCATTAATCGTCGCCTTAGCAACCTCCGGGTTATTTATATAACCCGGAGGTTAATATTATATTCCCTGCTATACTGAGAGCCTATCAAATTTACTGATTTACGAATAAGGGTTTTCTGTAACCTATAGTTTCAATATTTCCGGAACTGTGACTTAATTTAAGATTTTTCTTTTACTTGCGTTGCAAATATCTAAGAAGTCCACATCCTTTGCACGTTTTTGTAGACGCAGACTTGCTATGTGTTCTTATTCAGTGAATCGTGGCGATAACTTGATGTAGGCAGTTTTGAACTGAATTCATGAATTGGTTATTGAAACCCAAACATATTTTGCTACAAGTTTTACTTGAAAGATATCTAGAACTTTAAAATATATTTTAAATGTTATAGAGTGATTAAACTCTATTTTTAGGTTTACTTCTAATTTTTACGATATTTCTAAACAGTTGACAGTATAACCTACTTGTAATCATCTGTTGTTCCTTACACAAATAATTCTAAAAAAAAACACAACAATACAAACTTACATGTATATACCCAAATATTATAAACTTTATTCACTCTACAAGGGAAATATAAAGCGCAATAAAAATATCGAATACTACGTATATTCCATGAAAATGGGCTAATTGGCCCAATCAGTAATAAATACGCGCTGGATTTTTACAAACTGGATATTGGAAAAACTTGGATGACAGAAATCGTGTCCTCCCGTCTATTTCGAAATCTGAAATACTGTTGCAATTGGACAAGCAATTAAAAAGGACTAGTTGGGAGTTCTGCAAATATAACTATTGTAAAGGGTACAAAATATTTAGTTAGGAAAATAATAGTGACAACCGATTCAAAAGCATCAGATTAGCTGGCACATATGAATGGAGATGGCGAAAACAAAAAATGGGATGACCTATAAGAAGGAAAAAGTTTTTGGTCTATGACACTATTGAATTTAATACACTCTCACACTCTTCAACCTATTACAAGTCTTCGTTCCAGGTTCGTCTTAATGCCTGTTTCACTATAGTTACAAAATTTTATTTGCATATTATTTATTTTATTTTAACGTTTTAATTTTTTCCAATGCTAGACGTAGGGTCGACATGTATATTGTGAAATCACCATCATCAGCTTATATACCTCCCCACCGAGGGGCACGAGCCTACCCATGAAGGGTGATTCGGTCTTAGTCGACCACGCGGGCCCAGTACGGATAAGCTGACTTCACACACAATCTTTGAATCTCTTTGGAGGTGAACGCAGGTTTCCTTACGATGATATCCTTCACCGTAACAGCTTCGGCTTAACGTACATATAATTTAGGAAATACTTTGGTCTTTTGCAGGATTTGAATCTTTATTCACCAAATCGAAAGGCAACAATCCACAAATAAGCCACCGACGCTCTTATTTAAATTTTATTGATTGTAACGAATATTTTATCAGTGGGACTTCTATCTTTAGCTTATAAATTTCCAACACAGGGTGTAGGCTTTCTGACAAAAAAAACCCAATTTATTTAGTCTTAGTTTTATGGCTACATCCTTATAGAAATCCCAATTATTAACATTCCACCAAACCTAGGATAAGTTTTCCTTGTTACGACACTGTTTTATGTAAGGTAAAGGTAAATACGTACATTGTAAATTACAAATGTTATATTTATTTAACAACTTAGAATTTATTATAATTTAATATGTGTTTATTTTTATATAGCAGCTACACAAACATAATTATTACTGATATTATACACATTCTATTTTCTAAATAAATTAAAACAAGAAAATAAATTATACACAACAATTGACCCTAGTTCACAAAAACATTATTAAACAAAAGAAATAGGACATAAAAGTGTGTGCACAATCTAAAATACAGACATAATTTAATTTGTTACAATAAAAAGATACTTCAATTTAATGAAAAGCTTTGCGAGTATTTACAGCTAATAATAAATTAAATTTTACAAGAGATGTATGGTTTACGGCAGTTGCAAATCGTCTTCGTCAGGAACCTTCCGAAAGTGGTTGTCGACGTACTCGGATTCGACGTCAGTCAGCTTTGCATGCTGCCAGCGGGGTTTCACTTTTTCAACCAGACTTTACGGACCCCTGAATAATTAAATATAATGAGTATTTAATTTAATGAAACAAAATAAATTATATCCATGTGAAATTCTGTTACTGTGTGCAATTTAATTTACGATTGATTCTGTGTAATGATTCGATTTCTAGATAAGATTTTTGGTTTGTTCACCGGACAATACTAGCTAGCATTTGTGTGAAAAGAATGATATAATTTGTACTCGTTACCTATACTCTAGGTTAGTCTTTTTAAGTATGTTATTTACATTAAACTCTGTTTAACTTTAATTTGCAAAACTGCTTCCATGTCAGCAGTGCTTGTCGTGGCAGTTTGTAATTAAGGCAGGCATCACTACTTTTTGTATCGCTTACTAATGTATACTAATGCCACTTCAACTTGCTGATAAGTGTATGTATTGTAAACTATCCTAAATAAATCATCATCATCAGCTCATTAAACGTCCCACCGAACGGGCACGAGCCTACCCGTATAGGGTGATTAGACCTTAGTCGTCCACGCGGGCCCAATGCGGATTGGACGACTTCACATACATCCTTCGAATCTCTCCGCAGGCGTGCATGAAGGTTTCCTCACGATGTTTTCCTTCACCGTAAGAGCGTTGGATAACTACATATATTTTGGAAAATTCGAAAACACATTGGTATGTGTCGGGATTTGAACCTCAGCCCTTCTGGTAAGAAGGCGACAGTCCACACCATTGAGCCACCGACGCTATACCTAAATAAATAAATATAATAAATTAAAGTGAAGAGTGTTTATATAAATTATATACCTTCTGGGCCATCATGTTCACAATGGATGTGACATGCGACTCGGAACTCCATACGCAGGCAGTCAGCTAGATCAAGTTTAGCACCAAATTGTAGCGCACGGAATGCAATGCTCAATGCCCCTGGACACGACTCATACAGTATCTGTGAAAGTAAATACCGACATTTATTACTAGGATATAATGATTAATACATATTTAATTTAATTTAACTCCCACAAATCAATATCACAAAATAAACGAACCTTACTTCTGCTGATAACTTGTAATAAAATAATAAGGAAAAGTATTATTATTTTTATTTTATTTCAGAAATTACATTAATCAATTTAGCAAATCCACAAATAAACCGATCTTGGAACTCAAATGTTTTGGAGTTCAGATATCAAACAGGTGAATTTTAAGTGGCACAATATCAACACAATGAATATATTGCCTTTCCTTCTATATAAAACAGGATAAACGGAACCCCTAATATTGCTTATGTCTGTAAGAGTGACCATCTTTATAATCTGGAAAAAGTGATTGAAAATACTATAAAAAGGGGCTATCTATAAACTAAAAGGACAACCCCAAAATAAAATATTTTTTCCGTATACAATCTAAATACAAAATAACTACGTGAAAACATGAATTGCCATTGTTATTTGACAGGCACTTTTCTCTGAACAAGCCATACTATATACTATTGCGTAAATATTACGCACAAAGATAAATATTGAAATAAATAAGCATTTAGAAGTAATTGCCGCTATACATTTTAAGGAATTCAGCCGATACGCGCCATCTAGGATGTGAAAAAATGCGTATTTTTACAACCACGGGTCGTCTTCCGTGGAATGGCGGGAGGCAGAAGTCTAACGTCTATGTAAAAAATAATAAAGTAGTATTCGTATATCTTTCTCGTTTTCACCCTTCCCATAAAACTTTTACAGGATCTCCCAAATAACTAATCAGGAGTGTGGGTTTTGGAAATAGGAAAAAACAATTTGTCGATGGCCCAATAAAAAAAATAGTAGGAGCTAGTTATTTGAGAATGTTTCTCTCTTTTAATTTTAATATTATTTAGTCAATCTCTAAAGTAAATTAAAACTTGGCATGACAATCGATATTTGTATGTTATCCTGACGGTGACATACTTTACCTTTGTGAGTTTATAACTAAAGCATACTACCAACCTTAATGAGATTCCTCGACCAATCATTATTGACTGTTTCCAATCTCTGTATGATTTGCTCTAAAGAGGACGCGGAAAAGCAATGTTCAATATCGTCCATATACGGCGTCAGTGAAAACGTGTCTGAAGGCTCGTGAAATTTCTGTAAGACATTAGCAACTTCGGCGTCAGATGAGCATTTTGTTAGCAGTTTCTCTAGTTCTGGCAACCGTTCACTTGGGATATAATGAGTCGCGATGCCAGCTTTGTATGCGTCATTTCCTTTGATTATATGTCCTGCAAAATGTACATGAAATGGATTACTATTGCTTCAACAGATATACTATATATGCAGTCTGAATGAGCGTCCTGTATGTGTTGACGGGTCACCATAGTCTCACCTACTATTTAACGCACCACGCAAGTGTTTGGTCTGGACCCTCAAAATTCCCATATATGTATGAAGGTTCTTTGACACGTTTTTGTTCTTATTGGGCACCATAAGTACTATACTGGTGTGTAAGGAGATACAGTATTTTTGTAATGCCTTATCGCAGTTGACCGCAGATGGCCTTTACAGCTTCACCAGGCAAGAGGCGATCGCAAATGGCTCTCACCCTTAAAAAATACACAACTAGCCAAGGGCGTGTTGAAGTGGGACTTGAACCTCGGCTTAAGGCGTTGCTTCCACGCAAAAGGAGTTACAGTCAACATTTTACTGCCTTCAGGCATCTCCCGTGTTTTCCGTAGCTACGAATAATAAAAAAACCTCTCATGGTATTAAGGCATAGGTTTCTAGTGCTTTATACCCTTAGACATGAAAATATAGGTTGATAGTTTTTCCAAAATTTACTAGGCCAAGCTAATTATTATTATTTTTTTTGTAGAAAAGAAGATTTATTAGCTCCCTAAAATGCCTTAGTATGTTACATGACAAGAGCAGGCGACTGACATTATTTTCATATTATGTCTTGTTTGTAACAGTCAAGGATTGATATGTTTTCATGCCAAATTTGTATAACGCTTCTGTTGATTTGAGAGTTTCTTGAATTTAAACCTGATTTTTGTTTAAAGAAATGTGAAAAAGCTTACCTGTTAATCCGAGAAAGATGCCCACATTTCTGGGCAGCCTGGGCAAATAGTGAGTAGCCCCTGAGTCAGGGACTACACCGAGTTTAATTTCTGGCACAGCAGCCACGGTCCGCTCTGTAGCTACCCGGTACTGACCATTCACAGACAATCCCAGCCCACCGCCCATCACGATTCCATTCAACAACGCCACGTACGGTAACTTACAGTTAGCTATTTCATAATTCAACGTATAAGAATTTCTGTACAACTGGTTATCGTAAGATTCTGAAATTCCCACCAAGTCACCTCCAGCACAGAACGCTTTTCCTCCGTTACCCTTTATAATGACTAAAGTCTTCTTGTTCTGCCAATCTTTGAGTTGTTGTCGTATGCTCTTGATCATGGACAAGTTGAATGCATTATGAATTTTGGGTCGATTCAGACTTATGATGCCAGCATTGTTTAACTCTTCGAATAAAACATCGTTGTGTTGTGAAGACAATGCGCGCTTCGATAACAATGCAGTAGACCGCACGACAGTCACTCTTAATTTAAACATCTGTAACAGAAAAGAGTTCGAGTTCTGTTAACACAATAACGTGTAAATGAACGAACAGTTACTTTGCTTCTAATTATATTCGTTAATCTTTTGTTATTTATGGCATACATTTCGCAACTAGGCGAAATATATAGTCCAAGAGCTGGCAGCTAATTTTGGGTCGGTGTTTGAGGCAAGCTGAAAATTTGTCCTATGCCTTTCCTTTTAAAACCCAACACGAAACTGCAGATATTTTTGCACACTTCTGGCAGTGTTATTTTTATATTCTATAATAATAAAATATGTATTGTATAACAACATATAGAATTGCAGATTTCTTCAAATATGTATTAAATATAAATATATTTTAAAAATTAAGACGTTTATTTAAACCAGTGGGGCTAATTCATGAGTAGTTACTTACGAGTCAGGTCTGCAGTTTCGTGTTGGGGTATAAAAGGAGAGGTATAGGACAAGTTTTCAGCTTGCCTCAAATACCTACCCAAAATTAATTACCAGCTCTCTTACTATATCAGCGTTCGTAAAAACCCTAAAGGTCATGCAGAAAAAACTACGTATTACGTATGTCACGCCCAGAACATTTTCACATAATTTTTTACATAGTTCAACAACTTCATTCACGTGTTTGTTTTTTATGTATACCATTGATTTATTAGTATGCGAGTCTCATTTTAAGTTGGAATTATGATCAATATCAGTGGTTACTATCCATGTTCTGAGCCTACATGATTCTTATGAAAAAGAATTCAAACCATTCGTTTAAACCTATAAGGAGATTGAAGACCTTTAGAATAAACTCAAGGTTGTCCATTGTGATACGGAGAGGAATGTGTTAGGTGTATACGAGTTGCAATAAGAGCCCAAATGTATGAAAACAAAAGTGATTGACACGTCCTGCACAATAAAAAAGATACAGTGACAGAACACAGTGTAAAATAAAACCGGTGACATGCCCAACAGGGAAGACCAAGCAGGGTTGCCAAACGTACGAGGTTCCTCGTACAAATACGAGATTCGTGGTCTTCCGTACTAGGTACGAGGACACTAACAACCTCGTACAATTATGTACGATATTTTGTTATATGACCATGCTACGTAATAAAAACTGGTGACATCTATCGAAACTTGAACTTTTAACATAATAAACCCAAGAATTCCATTGGTCGCAATTAGGTGATCATTGTCTGCAGAAAATAGAAGCTATGTCAATCGGGAAATCCCCAATTAATAAAACATTTTGTTCTCCGCATTAGTCGTCTTTATCACAAAGTGATGTTTTTTTAGTATTTTTAATCACGAAAGCGTTTTTTTAGATGTACGAGGTTTGAAAGTCAAAGTACGATATTTTAAGCTGCTTATGTACAAGGAATTTCGTTACGGGGTTGGCAACCCTGAGACCAAGGTTTCTAATGGGTAGAATGCTCCCAAACAGGGACATCATTATAAGAATAATGTAAAGTTGTTAACATTTTTAACCAGACTTTCGGCCAAATACGTCTTCTTTTGCACTTTTGTCATGTTTAACACATATTTGAATTTGTAATTCATTGACAATGTACTGACAATGTGTACGCGTACATTATGTAGATTTCTATTTGTAGGCAGCGAAATTTATTTAAATTAGATTGGTTATATAACCCTTCTTATACCTCCAGCCTTAGGAATTTGATTTCTTTTTAAAATTTATCTGATGCTCCTTGCAGAAACTGTTCCAGATCTTTTCTTAATTTTCCAGTCTTTTTTATTTAGTTTATTTTTCTTATTCCTTCTCTGTTATTGCAGTGGAATTCTCTACCATCAAAAATTATTTACTTTTTCCGAGTTTCAACACTTGACGAGATTTTTTGTTAATTTTTTCAAGGTTAGTAGTTAATTACCAAGCCACACTTTTTATAATTAATGTTTGAAATGACTATTTTCGAAGATATTACAGATTCCATACTTTTTATCATTAATGATTGAAATGAATATTTTCAAAAATATTACAGATTTAAAATTGCGGTACGTAGCGTTTGCGCCGGTACCGGCCGACCGGGCGGGCGGGAGCGTGCCAATATCGAATATCACCATTGCACCCGTGCGAAGCATGGACTGGTTTCTAGTACTGTATATAAGAATAATCCACCTAGGACTATTCCTTGATATTTTTGAATCATAATGTAAATTTATAAATTAAAAAGTATTTGTGTTAATATTTTATGAATATGTTTATGTTGGACAATAAAACGTGCGTACTGATGCAATAGTTAAAATCATATATGCATAATAAAAAGAAATTTAAGAGTGTTTAACCTTTTGAATGCCAGGAATTCTGACGATATAATTATTGCATTATTTAATTCGAGAAAGCAAGGAGTGATATCACGGTCGCACGGAAAGATTAGCCTTTCTTTCTTACTTTCTCTTAATTCAGTACGATGGAGATCTTCCTAATAATTATCGATGCTTTACTATGTTTCCAACGGATCAGATAGGCAGAGGCAGCCGACCTTGACGGCTGTACCTTTGACGGCATACTTTCAAGGCGAGATTCTGTTTCAAAGATATTTGTTTATTTTCCAAATGACTGTTAGTTAGAAAAAATAACAAACATTAAATAAGTCGAAAGAGATTTCTAGGATTTTTAAGGATTATTAAGCTACACACTGTATATTAGATACATAGATCTTGTAATTTTGCTATTCTTTTAGTACGTAAATAAAATATGCTAACGCATTTACCATGACTTCACCTTTCGTGAACTTTAAAATTTGAAGCAAATTTTTTACCATAGTGAACTATTTGGGTTCACAGACGCAGATACTTTAATAAGTATTATTTTGCATTGTGTTTTATGTTTCATTACTAGGAATATAATACATCAGGAAAGTCATAGATAAACTATAATTACATATATTTATAAGAGCGTCGGTGGCTCGATGGTGTGGACTGTCGCCCTCCTACTGGGAGGGCTGAGGTTTAAATCCCGACAGGGACCAATGTGTTTTCGAAAAATATATGTACGTTATCCGACGCTCTTACGGTGAAGGAAAACATCGTGAGGAAACCTGCGCACGCGTGCGAAGAAATTCAAGGGTTGTGCGTGAAGTCGTCCAACCCGCACTGGGCCCGCGTGGACGACTAAGGCCTAATCACCCCATCCGGGTAGGCTCAAGCCGCTCGGTGGGGGCTTTCAATGAGCTGATGATGATTATGATATACTGAGAGATCCTGTTCAGGTCGTACCATAATGGTTGTCTCATAATATGTTTTTTTCCAGTTTCATCAGGATATTGTAGGCGTATTCACCGATTAATCTGAATAACCGAACAGGATAACGACACCATGCTCCAGAGGACACGTTAAAACAAAAAAAAAACATAATTGAAAACTATGGCACCAGGATCCGCCTACCTTCTCAATAACCTACCTAAATCAGTGATAAAAAATAAGTGCTACAAAAAATTCATTGCGAATAAGAACAAAGCTGTTAAAACAATGTGGTCAAAGGGCAAATTTTGTATCTCCGCTGTTGCAGACTATGTTATGTCATGTGCTATTGTACTCGTATTTCAAGAGTTTCAAAGCGTGTTACATCTATCGAGGTATGGCTTATAAAATTATTTGCGCAAGACATCATGAAGATAAAGTTTAAATAAGCGGCGCCATTTTAATTAATATAATATTAACTTTAACTTCTTCGCCCTAATAAACCCATAGGTTCCTAAAACCTATTTGATTTGCTGGACTATTTGTTTTTTTTTATGTTATAGCGAGCAAACGATAAGAGAGACACCTGATGGAAAGTGTTCAACTCGCCCATGAACAACGGTGGCACTAGAAGCGCCACCGGTGCGTTGATTACCTTAAGGATGGAATACGCTCTTTTCTGAAGGGTTTGCTATGTCATATTTGTCAGGAAATACCGCTGCTGTTAGGTCATTCTATATTAGCGAAGTACGTGAATGAATATTGATGGAATTTCAACTTATGGCGGGTAGTCCGATGAGTAAACTCAGCAGCAGGTATCTGATCGAATAGATCTTTGGAACACTCCCCATTGTATATGCGATAAAAGACACAGACACTCGCAACATTTCTGCGCAAGGCTAAGGAATCTAGACCATTGGTGATCGACGGATCGCTGACCATCCACGTGGCTCTTCGTTGTGCGGTCAAGGGGAAGAAGAAGGCATTTCGGCGCTCCGGCTACTTATACCTATATATGTGTCTTTTGGAAAGAGGCTTGATAATTTCTTTACAAAAAGTCATTTTACGTGACCGTTTATACATGACGGATATATCAACGAACAAACATGGAAAATCACTGACTGTCCTGTCGTCCTGTGGTGTTATAGAAGATGTTCAACACGTGTTAGCGGAATGTTAGGAACGAAAGTCAAAGGCAACAATTAATGAGCCAACTGAATTTAATTGTTTTGAATTTAGGACACTTTCAAGTCATTTTAGCCGCACCCACCAGTCCGAAAAATGTGTCTATGTGCTGTTGCTGCATTCGGAACACTTTTTTCCAGTGTTTTGTGAGCATATCACGCATCTATCCTTTTTACATCATTGTGTAAAAGTTAATCCTAGAAGTAGCGTCAATGCGTGAGGAGGTTCGTTTAAATTTGTTGTTGGACGAGGACAATTAAACCGCAGATTAAGGTCAAAGTCACCACCGGATACGCCGAGTGATTTGAGATAATGAAAACAGAATTTTTGTTACAGGACCAAGGCTACTAAGTGTCAGCAGCGCTGTAATGTCATGTGCAATGAAATGTATACTGGAAATAATTTCAAAAAATGTTCTGAAAAAACAATAACAAATAGCTACTTTGACATGATATATGGTTATTTAGTATGTACTTTCCCAGTGAGTACCCACTTTGACATTTGATTTTGTCATTTTCATAGTGAATATAAATTCTGTCGATGTGATTGCACGTGACTATACATGAAAACAATTCAATCAGCAAGTTGAAGTGACAGTGGGCTGGCCACGTATGTCGCATAGCCGAAGGCCGTTGGAGCAGACGAGTTCTGGAGTGGAGAACACGTCTGGCCAAGCCTAGAGTAGGACGCCCTCCGGCCCGATGGCACGACGACTTGCGAAAGGTCGCTGGTGGAGGTTGGATGAGGACAGCGGAGGACCGGGATATCTGGCGCAAAATGGGGGAGACCTATGTCCAGCAGTGGACTGCGATAGGTTGAAGAGAGTACATGGAAACAGCCCCAGGAAAATAAGAAGCCGGAAATTTCGTGTGGCAAAATATACGGGGAGAGATTTGTACTCAGATCAATGCTGAGGCGGTGGTTCGTTGCTGATACAAATCTGCCGGTCCTAAGAGAAGTTCAAAGAAGTATACTTTAGCTTAACAAAAGTTGTATACTTATAATAGGGAGCCATTTTTATGGCTACTGAGCATTTTAGGCATCAATTTGCATGTAGAGTTATAGATACATAGATATATTGTAGATAGATTATAAATTTAGATATCTTAATACACTAAGTTTGAATTTAACAAATTTTAAAATTGTTTTAACATTTGTGAAGTGTACTTTAGAGACACATTGTAAGTGTACCGATAGATGAATGAACTAGGTGTTTTCCTTTACCGTAAGAGCGTCGGATAACGTACATATAATTTCGGAAATTCGAAATCACATTAGTACGTGGCGGGATTTGTTCTTGGCCTCCCGGTTAGGTATAGAAATAAATTCATTACGTTAGTTCCTTTTACTTTTTACTGAAAGTAGGTAGTAATGCAATTCCTGGATAGTATAAGGACCCCACATGTTACATAGTCAGTAATATAGGAATAAAATAATTACCATATATGCGTTACAAACGCGCAATTATAATTTTGTATAAGTGTTCATTTTAAATATGTTTTTCTCCATGAAAACTCTAAGCTTATTACTATAAAATTGGCAAGCACTTAGAAAAGCCGCAAAAGGCTGGCTGGTCAACACATTTAATTCCAGCCACAGCGAACTAACTTCACTTAGTAAATTACTAACGAATTCACTGATGCAAACTTGGATAAAATATCTCAAAATAACTTCGGATTCCTTTTAATTTATAATGCCAGGCACATTCAACAGCGGTGCTTACTTTCGAGAAAATTCTCTGTAAAAATTTACTCACACTTTGAAAAAATAGAACAAAAGGCCGAAGTATGAATTAATAACCGAACTCCAACTGTAGGTCAAAAACTTTTAATTGGATCTGCGGAACCGAAAGCGTTTCCAGAGGAGTATTGTGGCCATAGTTGTTCTAGCCGAGTGGGAGGCGGCAATTTTCTTATAATATCAGTAAGTTAGAATAGCCCTGCCGAATAACTTTTTGTTCAAATTGGTTTGTTTGTATTGGATAGTTTACAAAATAAGGCCAATCGAAAAATTGCCTTAGGATGACTATAAAGGTATTAAATTTGGTGTGACGATTTTCACACCACGCTTTTTTAAATCCACGATAATGACCTGCATGTGAAGCATTTCAAGTTATAAATCTTGATATAAAAAAATGTATAAGTTATCCATATACTTTCGGAACTCGAGCCATCAAATAAGTAAACACTGCAGCCTTTTTAACTTATAGATTAAAAATAAATATAACTCTTTGCATAGGAACGCATTTTAAGCCCGCGGTATCGGCTAATTTACGGTCGTTGTTACACGTAACCATGTCAAAGCTGGTTTAAATTAGACTAAATTAGAAATATTACCATAATCAGAACAGAAGTCATCATCAACATGTATTATTAGTAATGCTCGAGGTTACATTACATTTGATAAAACTAAACACTATTATGTGCTTTAGCATGATCTCACCTATATCTATGATTAATAATTAAGTTAATAAAGTAAGTAAATAAAATAGAAGCAAATGAATCGTTCATGATGTATCTTCCGTTAAGCACTTCATCAAAGGTCAAGCTTTATATAATGTTTTTATAATAATTTATTGACTACTACCATCTATATTTTTTTCGAAGAAATTTTCTTCATGAATCCTATTTTCAAGAATATTTATTAGAATAAAAAAGAAAGCGAAAGAAAGCGGCTTAGATCTAAAGTGTATTAGGTAAAATATGAGGGTGTTATTAAACATTCGATGTATTTAATAGGTACCAATTATATCACAAGTAATTACATGCCAAGAGAAGGCCGCATTATTTAACATTCAGTCATGTTCAAGACCTATTTATAGTTCTCGAACAATTAAGTCTCTCAACTTGAAACGTTTTATGTTAATAACGGCAAGAAGCTTTATCTCGTAGCGTAACGTTCGTAATAGCCAGTGCCGTTTATCTCCTTGCAAAACAATTAAGTTTATTATTGTGAACCTTAAATGCCGGTTTTTGTCTTTAGTTCTGTGTGTAGCGACGTACGGTAAATGTGGGCTATATGTATTTGATAAGAGAGATATCCCACGTATTTAATTAAATAACTTTATGTAAATTAATAATGTAGTATTAAATCACGTATGTAATATCATATATCAAGCAAATAAATGGCAAAATTGCTCCCCCAGACAACGCTGGCTAATTGGTGACACCGACGTGATACTAAAAAAAATTTTGCATAAGGTTACTTTTCTTTATTTTTAAAGTGACACAGCCGTCACAGTGTTCAGTTGTCTACAACGACATCGACATCGATGTTGTTCTCTAGAACGACACTACAACATGAAAAAACACTTGATCAGTAACAAATTTCTCAAGAGAAGAAAAGACGCAGACACATGAAATTACTAACGTACCTGTTTCGCAAACTTTCTTAAACAGTTTTATACTTTTAGGGGCTCTCTTTTGTATATAACACTAAAAGTACAATTAAATCTTACGAAGAGGACAATTATTCAAAATTATTTTAATAAATACAAAAATCTTGACCCTTTTATAACGGAAACTCTTTGTACCAAAGTGTCAACCCACCCAATTGCGGCGTTGATAATGTCAGCCATCTTTTACACGAAGTGCTTTACCCTCGGTACATCATTGCAAGTCTTCGCTTATATTTTCAGGATACTGTTATCAATCCCATGCACCCGAATCATCAACGATGCCACTTTTTATTGACGCTTTCGTTAAAAACATTAGGAAACTAAATATTCCCATCGAATACTGTACCATTGCGGAAGTGGGCCAGTCACGTACACCGCACAACCGAGGGTCGTATTCGTGTGCTAGAGTAGATACTGTGTTTTTAAATTAATTAAGGGGCTTGCTCTTGAGCACAGACTATCATAGCGGAATAGACTTGCTCTAAGATGGAGCGAGCTTGCCCAGAAAAAGCCTATTCACTCGTTTTTTGAACACCAAAGGGTTGTATGTGGCCGGAAACACAGACGCAGGCAGATCATATCATGCATTTGTAGTATGCTACGTAAAGTAGACGTAAAACGCTTAGACCTTAGCGTCCTGGAAAGCGTAGATCAGGACGTAGTCCGGCAAAAATAACATCTTGTGGAGACTGAATGAGGAATGTGTTGGACATTGAACGCAGAATAAGGGAGATACAATAGAAGACTGGAGATAGGTTAACTTAGTTTAATGTTATTGTGAAACACTGGACCACGCCAAAATCTAGAGATTTGTGGTAAATAAACTAATGCGCTGCTAGTATATATTACCTATATGGTACTGCAAATTTGGATACAATAACATTTAAAGTATGTCTAACCAGTTCTCTCTCTCTCTCTTCAACCTATCGCAGTCCACTGCTGGACATAGGTCTCCCCCATTTTGCGCCAGATATCGCGGCCCTCCGCTTTCCTCATCCAGTCTCCACGAGCGACCTTTCGCAGACCGTCGTCTTGCCGTGTGGGGACGGCAGAATATAATTCTTATGTCCCCACCGCCCTCCCGAGGATGTCGTAAAAGCCGACAAAGGGATAATACACCGGATGATGGGCAGCAGCGCTATCCTGCGTACTGGTTCATACTGCGGTCACCAACCCGCCTGCTCAACGTGGTGACTACGGGCAAGCTCCAG
>PQWD01001280.1:0-19249 GCA_019425675.1 Leucinodes orbonalis
GAAAGCGGAGGATCTCTGGCGCATAATGGAAACTTATATTTAGCAGTATCAAGAATTCTAATCCAACATCTATTACCTGCCAAACAAGTTATGCAAACTGACATTATTTTCGTTCCCGCCACTGACGAGAATGCACTTAGCTTACATCGGATCATGTTACAATTAAAAAGCTAAACACACTGTCGTTTATTTTCATTGGAACTGCAAACAATCCTGTGAATGTCAACAAACTGGGTCTCATCTACTAAATTATATTACAACCCTTTTTCAATCTGAATGTGAATTTGGTATGTCGTGTCTAACGATTCATGTGATCAAATAAAATTCCCACCATAAAACAACAAACACGAATGCGAGTTCAAATTATAAATATTTCTTTCTCTTTTATTTCTTTGGAAATTTTTCAATTCAGACAATAACTAGTTGAGTTGTTGGTGCAAACATAAAAAAATAACAATCCTATTAGCACATTTTAGATTAGCGGAATCAGGACCCAGTTTACAGGCGAATACTTCCAACATGTGGGACAATGAAACAAACATTGTGACAAACATGACCATGAAACAATAGGGGTGTGACGACACCCGATCGGAGACAATGGCGTTCCGCGATGCGAAAGCTCGCAAACTCTCAGCTCAATTGCGACTATTGCGAAAAACACCTACGAACATTGCACACCTATAAAATCGGAGTCCGAAGAAAGGTTTCGACATTGTTCTTCCAGCCACAATTACTAGTAGACAAGTCATAAAAATTGTCACACTAAATCATCGTCACAGCAAAACTTAAGTTATTTTTACCATCAAATTTATCACACTGCTAAGCATCTAGCAAAACACGAAACCTCAAGCTTTTGACGCTATCATGAGTTTATCCAACGCTCTTAAGGTGAAGGGAACATCATGAGAAAACCTGCGCACGCTTACGCAGAAATTCAAAGGTTGTCTGGAAGTCGGCCAATCCGCACACGGTCCGCGTGGGCGACTAAGGCCTATGCACCTTAACGGGTAGCTCATACCCCGGTGGGGACGTATAATGAGCTGATGACGTCATTCGTAGGATTCAATCTGGATTACAGACTACAAACCAAACACCTCAATGGAACACGGAGCAGTTCAGGCTTGACTGGGGCGAAAGAAATAGGTAAGACTAAGATACCAATTCAAGGACCTTATACAGTACCCTAAAAAGGTACACTTTAAGTTGAAATGATTTAATTAAACAAAAAACCCGAATACTTAAAATACCCACTGAAAGGGCAAAACAAGCTCACCATAGTGCGAACATTATATATTTCATGGTATGAGGCAGCGGTGAAATAAGTCTACACCATATCAAAATCCGACAAACCGTTTAGGCTGCAGCATTGAACATAAAATCTATATACAACGCTTGAAAACATAACCCTCTTCGGGCAGGCGCGGTAAAATATAATTCACATTGACACTTATGGTCAACACGTCAAACATAAATAGCTTCAAGGATCAGCTTCATTAAAGTTTCTATCCTCAACACAACTAACAACTAACCGTCTACATCTTATCTGTGCACTATTCAGAAACGTTAATGAAAAACGAATGGCTTACGATTACATACAAATAGTTCAATATACAGACGGTTAATAACCATAAAGATATTGGGTGGGGCACGAATAAAGTGGTGTTTTTATAAAGCTCCCCGAGGAATAGATAAGCTTATTGCGACTATTTATAAAGAGTACTGTACACTAATCTCGCCACTACCTTAAACGTCGTTAGCTGACGAGCACATTTTGTCTATAAAACTGAAAAACCTGTTAACGAAAACAACTTCGGATAAGGGATATATTCTATTTATGACCATAACTAAATAATAAGTTATTGGCATGTAAACACTAACTAATAGTGTGTATAATGCATTTCTAAACTCATCATCATCATCATCAGCTCATTATACGTCCCGGCGAGGGACACAAGCCTACACTAGCCTAGCCCTAGCCCTAGGGTGATTAGGCCTTATTCGTCACGCGGCCCATTGCGGGTTGGATGACTTCACGCACTACCTTTGAATCTCTTTGCAAGCGTGCGCAGGTTTCCTCACGATGTTTTCCTTCGCGTAAGAGCGTCGGATAACGTACATATAATTTCGAAAATTCGAAAATACATGGTACGTGGCGGGATTTGAAGCTCAGCCCTCCTGATAAGAGGGCAACAACCACACCATTGAGCTACCGACACTATAGTTGGCCACCGACGCTATTTCTAAACTGCACATATTCAAGTGTATGATCTCTAAAGAATAAATAAATAAATAAATGCTAACTGCACCAAGCAAAATGCAAATGAGATTAAAAATAGAAGCAGAAACGCTCCTTGTTTCTGTCCGTCAGACCCAGCGCATCAATCAACAACCCCCAGATTACGAGTGCAAACGGCCCCGGGCACTAGTATATAGCTTAACCCATTGAATATTTCCAGTTAGTTCCAGTAAAAAAAATGGCAAATTAGCTGTCAACCAATCTAGCATTCCAGTATTAAAGTTCTTACCCTAGAGTTCTCTAATACTCCTAGTTATTAAAGTTCTTACCCTAAAGTTCTCTAATACTCCTATAACGGCTTAAAATGCGAGGCGAAGCTTAATATGAAAGATGGGCAAAGAAGACCTACCGGTAGTTATGTGTAGGAAGTCCAAGACTTGTAGGATGACTTCCACAACCAATAGATTCTATATAAGCAATAAGTCTTCTAACGACTCTTCTCTTCTATGACCCGTAAAAGCTGGGTCACACCTGGTTAAATTCAATTTCAAACGTACGAGTACCGACTATCGCCCGATTATCTATTACAAGACGGTTTGCGTCAGAATTGCCCAACTAGTTTCCATTGCGACCTTATTTTTCGACATTGACTGTTGACAGGCTCCAGTTTTGTTCCACAGGTTTATTCGAGAAGCTTAAGTATAATTAAAAAGTTGTAAGCAGTTACCATTGCTATGGAAGATCCACACTTCCCCACTTCTGGAACAAAAGCTAAACTCTTCATTATGGTGCATCCTGCTGCTCAATAGACAAGCTGTGGCAACCTGTACAGCGAATTCAATCAACCTGAAGGTTACCTTTGATACTGGCCAATAATGATAGACGCCATTGGGTAAGGATTTGCTCACCGAAGATACTATGGCTTGCTAGAAGAAAGCAACCCTTTTTACACAACGCTTTGGCGCTTTTCTCCATCCTTAGGTTCCGTTTGGCGAACGTTTATATACAAAAATAGCCTCGGTCACGGATAAACACGTAATTACTGAATTAGCATACAGGACGACTTGTATTTTTTGGCTTACAACACCGATATTACTTGGTTATTACCGCGGCGTAATATCGTCCCAGGAATCTTGAGGAGTCGCGCGTCTCGCTCTGATATACGGAAGAAAGCGTTTGTACGAAAGGACGACGACGGAGATCGACAGACGACGATAGTTGGTCGCCAGAAGCTGTCCACAGGGACATAGCTTGACGTTGTGACGCTATCAGTATAAACAAAGTTGGTGAAACACTGATATTATCACATGCATTTAAAATCGAGTTGACGTACAAAGTTAAAATAATATTAAAGTTTCGCCCTGAGCTTTGAGTAAATAGGCACAATTAATCTAATTTATAGCTTATATGGTGTTGTACCTTGTCATCGTAGTTCCTTAACTATAAGCACAATTTTTTCGACGTCGGTGGCTCAGTGGTGTGGACTGTCGCCTTCCTACCGGGAGGACTGAGGTTCAAATCCGACACGTACAATTTTTCGAATTTTCGAAAATATATGTACGTTATCCGACGCTCTTACGGTGAAGGAAAACATCGTGAGGAAACCTTCATGCACGCCTGCGAAGAGACTTCGAAGGTTGTGTGTGAAGTCGTCCAACCCGCACTGGGCCCGCGTGGACGACTAAGGCCTAATCACCCTATACGGGTAGGCTCGTGCCCCTCGGTGGGGACGTTTAATGAGCTGATGATTATGAAGCACAATTTTATCATAACATTGTAAGCGGAATTTTGCCTGAAGCAGTTTCATTCGAGGTAAAATGTACTTAAGTATACTGAAGTTAAATTGAGATAGATTTAATTCAGTGTTACTAATTACAAGTAAAATTATTTACATGGAGTGTTTATATGCATGATTTCCAAGGTTTTATCTGAACACCGAAGTTGGATGTAAATCCAATTTTCAAATACTAAAACAAAAACACTACCAAGGAAAAGTTGTGTGCATAGTGGTATGATATGGAGAGTGATACTATTTTCAAAAAAAAAACTTCTCATATGACTACTACTAGGCTCACCAAGAAGTTTCAAGTGCGACATACATGACCAGCGAACTGCTACTTTAAAATTGTTCTTTAACTATATCGTAATAAAGATCAACAACCAAAATTACACACATATACATACGAGAATACATAATGCTAATTTCACATGTAATTAGCAACCTTAACGCATTACGTCTGCAAACCTCGGAGTGGCGCAGATATCGACTGTACAGAAGCCGCTGATTTCTAAATGAAATAATAAGAAATAGATAGCAATTAAATGCACGCACGGTCAAAGAGTAACAGAATGGACGAGCGATGACAAAAAACAATACTAAAGTAACTTAAAAGACTTTAAATGGAAAAGCCAAATTTAAGGCAAGGTTAAAATAACGTTACGAATTGACGTAATTAAAATGACGTAATTTAAATAAATATGGCGGCTAATATGTGACGTTAGTCCACCATAGAGTATAACATGCGAATTGTCAAATAGCAAAGACTAGCATGTTCTAGATATTTCGCGAACTATGTAGAATGACGTCGACGCTTCGAGCTCAGCGGCCGACAGGTATATAAGGCGGACCGACGGGTGCGCCGGAAGTCTTGTATTCTATTTGGTGTTCTACTCAAGAGCGAACGAAGGGCGAAATACCTGCGACTACAAGGAAGAAGCGAGTGATACAGCGATATCTAAGGAACGTCGAGTGTGAAGAGTTAACGTGATTGATTATTGTGCGTGCGTGAATTGATTTATTTGTGAGAGTGTAATTGTAATAAGTTGTGTTTAATTTATAGTGGTTAATTAATAAAGTGTGTTACCGTGTTATTCTTCGTGTTTGGCATTAATTTATCCGAACCCCCAGCTCGTAACAATAACATGCAAGAAGAAATAATCCTAACCATGTAATTTAATTTTCAGTTCAGTTATGATTTATGGAATTATTGTTGTTGGGAATAGTGAAATAATTTTAATTCCATTCCATTTGTCTTGTGGTATTCCAGGATTGATGATGATAGGAAGCAGTGAAACTTGTTAACTTTTTGACAAAATGCCCTACGTTGACGTTGTGTAAAATAAAATTAAATAAAATACTAAGCATGAAACGTCATATACCTAGCAAGGCTTGTAGGTAAAAACTCGTTAAGCCTCTGTACTTCACGTCGTGTATTCAGTATGCTAATGTCGCCATATTGGTTTTTTCGTTCGCCGTTCGGGAACCGATACAAATTGTATTTTTAACGTTTTAATTAGTGGTACACTTTAGCTCGCCGCCGCTATCTCTAGTCTAGATTGTGAATATGTAAATGTACAAAACGCATCGTGACCGGTAAAACATTAGTCCGCTAATGTACCATAACATATTATAAATGAAAGTGTCCTGTGTGTTTGTTTATTAGTCTTTTACGGCAAAACGAAGCGCAGAAATGACGTGATTTTTTAAGTGGAAATAGTAAATGGGATAGAGACAAGGGCTACTTTGGTCCCTTTTAACTCCCCACTTCCATAAAATGAATTATTCCGTAATTTCAAGGGAGAAACCTAAAAATTATATGCTGACTATTTATTATACCAAAAATCGTGCTATTTTTTTTTTACTAAAATTAACGCGAGCGAAGACGCGTGCACAAGCTGGTGCAAATTAAAGCTAAACGATCCAGTATCCAACACGGTGCTAGCGACGAATGAAACCACAATTTACAACGAAATTATTTATCTCATGACAGCATGTTAACGTTCGAAAATGTCTCTAAACTGTTTGCGAGGGAAAAAATGGTCGAATGATTCTCGGTGTTTTGCCCCTTACAATGTTTGTAATTAAACTTAATTCATCGACATAACTTATAAATAATCCACAATGAGACGAGCGATAAACAATATTGGACCAAATCTGAAAATATACTGTATACTTTGTAAGAAAAAACAGATAAGAGATATTTATTATAAGGATCAAATCTCTGTCTTTCTTCCAGACTAGTCATCTTGGGAGGGAAACCACACTCCCCCCTTTCAGCCTTCCGAATTTTATACTTCCACTTTGTTCTGGACATGGAATACCTTCATGATCAAGTTGCATAAAATTCAATCATCCTCGGCTTGTAACGGCCCTCTTTTGGGCACAGGCCTTCCCACAGCATAGCCATGGGGAGATGGGCCGTAACCCACACAGCAGACCAATGCTATGGTGGGTGTTAACTACATCCTACATAGTAGTCGGATCTGACGACCCAACGTGGCCTTCGAAGCAAGGATTCATATTTATTTTCGGACAATCAGGTAACAAAGCTTGCAATGTACTAAATCAAATAGGAGAAATCGCTAGTAGAAGTATTTGTTCAATTTCCAATCTATAAAATGTTTACGCTGCCGTTGTATGTGTACACTGACAAGTACCCACACTTATGGAACGAGTTTCTATATGAATTTGATATGTGACATCGGTTTATTCGTAGACAGAGTGGCTCGTAAACTTAATTCAACGCATATATTAGCCAATAGAGATTTACAATCATGAAATGCAATACAAGATAAAGAATGGAATAAAGCGTGAATAAAGGACAGTCATTAGGACGCTATGACGTTTGATGCTCGCATGCGTTTAAAGCCGATCGTCCACAACCAACTAAACCATGTTAGTTTAGCTTTGTTCACATATTTGAGCCAGATTTCAAAGATGCGTCCATGGCAAACTATGCAACTACGTAAAATATAAGCCAGCCCAGATAAGTCAAACTAAGATGTGTCCGTATCCTATTTCTACGTGAGCTATACTAAGCCTCACTGCCAGTTTAACTTCGCTTAGTTTACTTAGCTTCACTGGCGGTGGACGATCGGCTTAATTCACAATAAAATGGAACGCATTTATACCGTGTGCATTGCGCTTTACATGTATTTTAACGGGCGGCCATTTTTTTAACGGCTTTTGTTTATGGCCAGATTCAAAAAAGGAACACCGCAAAGGCAGTATGAAAGGAGGTACCTGCGTCTAACGTTTCATAGACTCAGCAAATAAAGGGCCGCCTTGAGTACGCGTTAGACAAACAAGCGTAAAAAACAAGTGTGTTTGTACGAGGATAATGAATGACGTCAGTGTTACAACTTATCTAAGGATACCGAAGGTCAACGACGGCTGAGTTAAATTAATCAGGCGACATTAGCTTATCGGTTGATAACGGCTACGTGAAATTTTTAAAAACCAACGGTTTCGAAGAATTTCAAAATCGGATACTGTTATAACATTTTATTATTGACCTAAACTCGATTCTGTTTATTTTATAAGGTTAAACAGGATGTGTTACAAAAGTACTTATTAAAATAACATACATGAAAACCAATATGTCATGTCACTTGATTATATGTAAATGTCGCAGCCATCTGGTTAAAATAGCCATCTAATTAAACGCCTAGGCTGTTCATTAAACGCCGGCATCCAATCAGATGCCTAGGCCGATAGTTTTTTGAAATAAAATTACTCAACGTTTAAACTTGACGTATTGAACGTTAGTCCTTTCGAAATGACTGATCAATACTCAGCCAAGTGATTCAAATTTAGTCCCGCTATTCTCCACTGCAGCGCTAGCAGTCTTCAAAACAAATATGGCGCCAGCTCAGCGAAAAGAATGTTATGATTTGATTATGTCGTGCTTTTGTGCAATTATAAGTAAAATTGAAGTGTAATATTGTCAAAATAGTTATAAAAATGAATGTGCCAAGTCATAGTATGTCGTTTGAAAGATTTTGCGAAAAGTTTGAGTCGAAATTGACTGAATACGAAGAAGAACATCAAGGTTATTTTATTTTTGTTTATTGAATAATATGCATGTTAGGTACTTTATTTCATGTTGTTGTTTGCTGGTGTTTTTTGGCGGTGCTTAGGGGCTCAAAGAAAACCATGGAATGCCAAAAAAATTTCAGTGGTCATAAACAACATCCGAATGACTAGGGCGGCCATGAGTTCCGATGAACCTAAGACGACCTTTAAGAGAGTGTGTGTCTCGACAATCTTTATTCGGTGGGCAGGGTTTTCAAAGAAGTTTGTGTCAAACAGTGCCACATAAATCGATGTGCTTGTTTTAAGAAAATTCTACAATGCGGGTATATATTTCATAACAGTTTGAATTATGTAAATAAATAACTACCTACTTATTAAGCACAGTCTTTATATAATTTTTTGATTTATTTTCTTAAGCCTAATTTGCCTAAGTCGGAAAAGGCCAATTTTATTTTACTTTCTTCGAATATCTTTAATTCTTATCTTCAATAATTCGAATTGGAGAATATCTTCAACAATTCGAAGTAGAGAACAAATAAGTACTTATTAATAAACTATTTGCCATAGGTGTTCTCTTTTACAATTATGTAAAAAAATGCGATAATAGTAATGACAACTTATAAAGAGGTCAATGGTTATTAACTAAATAAGTGTAATTATGTAAAGTATTATGTATAGTTTGCGGAATACAACTTTTATTCATATCTTTATTTTTAATTTACCTTTCATGAAAAACCTTTTATTACATTTTATAATATTTCACTATTGCTTTGTGAACACTGTTACTAAAAAGTAGTAGGTATAATTTATGAACTCATGGATACCCTACTGAACTAGCGCACAACGCTAGTGCCATATTTGTTTTGATAACTGCTAGCGCTGCAGTAGAGAATAGCGGAACTAAATTTGAATCACTTGGCTGAGTCTTGATCAGTCATTTCGAAAGGGCTGTTTAATGCGCCATGTTGTTAAACGTTGAGTAATTTTATTTCAAATAACTATCGGCCTAGGCATCTGATTGGATGCCGGCGTTCTACGAACAGCCTAGGCGTTTAATTAGATGGCTAATTTAACCAGATGGCTGCGACATAAACACCACATGCAATAATTGTAATCTATTATAAACTTTACCAACAGCCGTAGTGGCTGCATAATAAAACCTTGGCACATCCCTAGTATTAAGGCTGAGAGCCATCAGCGCTTATCACATATGGCCTTTACAACTTCACCGGGTAATTAGCGAGTGCAGAGTACTCTCAACCCCAAAAAACAATGCAACGAGCCTAAGTCCCCGAGGTTCGTGTCCCGGAGTGGGACACGAACCTCGGCTTAGGGGTTGCAGGGGGGGCTAGGTAACCTAGTATAAGTTCGGGAAGAAAAGCGACCGGGTACGTATGGGCAATACGAATAGGGGCTGGTCAAACCTACCTACATGCGACGATGGCCTCCGCTAGAACAAGTTAAGACGTTGCAATACAACTTCACCAAAGCACTGGCAACCTTACACCAGTGTTGCCAACACATTCCAACGCTATCTAGTTACGGTTCGCTCCTGCGAAACGTTACGCACGAAACTCACAACGAAATAAACATGGCGGTCGGTGAAACCTAACACTCGCCTATCTCAGACAATAGTCCACTTTAATTGTACTGTTATCCGGTGTCAGTGTCGTGGTAACACTGAAAAGGTGTCATTTGTTTAAGATGATAAAATTGCGTAAGCGCTCATATAGTAATTAATAAGAACGCCTTGAAATGTGATCTTATCTTTAGGATAAAGGTAAGTCTTTTGGGAATCAAAGCCACTAATTAACTTGGCAGTACGTCACTACTATCCAACTGCAGATTTGGTATTCCGGTACAAATTTGATGTTAATAGTTTAAAATTGTAACTGTATAGTAGAATTAAATGTCTAATGGTGTAACAATTAAAATCTACCATTGAACAGAACGAATGAGTGCCAAATTGTAGGTACTCTGTTTGAGACACAATAACGATTCAGTTAAAGTGAATCATAAAAATATTAAACTAGCTGTATTTAATTTCTTTTTGAGGAAAGCAGAAAAAGTTTTTTCTCTTGGGCCAGGTGAACCCTCTAAAAGAGCCACCTCCAGTATTCTATCACGAAGATTGTTCTCTTTTTTGCGTCAGACGAAACCTGGGCAAAGCACGGTCTAGCCGGTAACGCCGATTGGCTGATCCTTAGTAGTTTATACAGCCACATAGACTTGAAAATAATTTCACTTTTATTTCGAACACCATTTCGAGTGTTGAATTCGATCGTTAGTATTTTCCGTTGTCGCGACGACCCACATAATATCGTTGTTTAGCACACCCATTGTACTCTTAACGGTAGATAGCCGATCTTGAGTGTAAATTTCGCCGGCTCAATAGATACCGCCCCGGGGTTAGTAAATCCTTGTAGCCAATGGCTATTGCGACTCTGTGGGTCAATACGAGATCGGAATAGTACTTTGATAGTGTATTATCGGCCTTATAATAAAGTATTTGGGAATGATTAAGTAGAAAATGATTCGCTTGAAACAAAGCTTTGATTCCAGTTAATTTGTTTTTTTTTAGTATAGGAGAGCAAGAAATTCTGATTTGAGCTAGCTATAAACGTTTAGTGAGATTGGCCCTAAATCTGCAGTTTTCTAATTTGTCAATTCATTATGTTTAATCATAAATCGATTTCCTTAATTTGATAGACAATAATAGATTTTTGACATAAATAAGCGTAGATGCATTTTAGATTGCTCTGTAGGTTCAAATCACGTAATAGAAATTACATCATCATCATCATCATGTAATAGAAATAACATGTTTTTTTAAAATGTAAATATTCTGCTTACAATGATAAAACATTATACAGTACCTAAGATAAGATGATAAGGTGTTAAACCTTTCAAGGTTTGTGTCCTTGATCGAGGGGCCAGTGTTTTAAAAAATAAAAAGTTTACATTTAATCTTTTCATTTTTTAAAACACTGGTCCAGTCAGTAACAATCCCATTAAGTGTTAAAAAAAAGCTCTTCTTTCAAATATTAACAGTCAGAACAACGTCTTTTAAAAATAGAACCACACATTTGCAAACTGTTTTTTATTATCACTTTTTTCTTTGGTTACACTGCAAACCAGCCATTTTGATAGCATTATTTTTTTTTTAATATTATTTTTAGGACTAATGTGTTCACACTTAATTTAACTACGAGTAACGTTGAACACTTAATTTGCACTAAATAAATATTATTTCTTATGAACGTCAAAATATTGAATACCACTGTCGAATTGAATTCAGGCATCGCCGGGACTCAAAGGCTGGCATTAGATGCACACGGACACAAAAATGCGAGTTGGGGGCGGGGCCCGCGGCCGTTGCACCTGGCCATTGCGCCGGCGCATTCCTCACGCACTCCTTTTAGGGTTCCTCATCAATTGGGCTCTAACAAGACTATACTGGATGTCGCTGATGTGTCCACAGTACCAATAGAAGAGGCCATTTTACTATCTCACTTTTCAAACACGAAATTTAAGAAACACACTCATAATTAGAACTATATATATGTTAAACTATTAATATACAACTATTAGAGACGCATAGAAGAAGAAACTTACTGTTACTGGGGAAAAAGGCAAGAGAATGACGAAGATGATGATATCTAGAACTGTACGAACAAAACCAATGAAAATAAATTAACGCATTTAATCCTTTAACCATTCCTGACGGATATATACAACAGGAATTAAAATAAATTTAATAGATTCTCTATTGTGTCTAGCATAGTAGTTATAAATTTGACTTAATGCTCGACTTATTAATTAACTCATCCGAAAATGAGGATAGTAACTGCTAAAACTGATTGGTTTGACAGCCCGTACAACAACCATTCTAAACAAAAACCTTTAACGTCTGAAGCAATATTTAATATTGCAATTAATAATATTGAAGTTACCATCCCAAACAACAAATAACGCAAACATAATAAAAGTAATTAATAAAGCCAAATAAAAGTAATTAACGAGAATAATCACCGGAAATTTAAAATCCGTTTTCATTTTTATAATTTAGCAATTATCATTAAACGCAACAAAGCCGGACATTCTAACAAATGAATGCAAAAAGACCTCATTTTAAGGATACACGAAGGTCACTAAATTTGAATGCTCCTTCATAATTATACTCAGGTAATAATGCGTTCACCCGACTCCATCTTTGCTGGTTTTTATGTAACACACAAGTCACAGAAGCTATTATAACCTGACATATCAAGCTAGTGCTGCGGTACCGTGGACCCATACGAAATCCCTATATCACGTCCTCACAGAGGTCTTACTACACTGGTCGGCTCAACAACTTTTTAACCTGACCCTCCACGCATCTTCGTTCGGCAGTTGGTATCAGTGTTTTATATAGTGATTGTTGGTCCGGATTAAATATTTACATTGTGTAAAATTTTACGTGTGTCGGACGGATTTATGACATCTCAAACGATGTGACTTAGCACTATGGCTCGAATTGGTCTATTTTTTAATATAACAAACAGTATCTGGTATTGTGTTAACACCTTTGAAGATAACTACTTAAGTAGGTTATATACAAGTTTCGCTGGATTGATACATTTTAATTGAGTAAGATATGTTGGTATTAATAATTTATTAGGTTAATTCTGTATTACATTGGTAGATTGTTTTTACGTAGGTAATTAATTTCCACCAGCGATTGCTAGAAGCTAGTAGATATTTAGATATCACGTAACTTTGAACTTTAGTCCCCTGCATCACAATCGAAAATTGAAAAATTTGCAATGCCATATATGCCTTGATTATTTAGTAAACAACTTGAGCCTCAAATTACGTTACGCGACAAATCATAGAATTTTATTTTACCCTCTTTTGATAGCGCAGTGTTCGGATTTAAGATTATCTTATCACAAAACCATTGGAATATCTAATTTAAATTTAAAAAAAAATAACACACATATTCGGCATACATCATACTATAATTCTATTGTTAGGATGTGTCGCCAGTACAATGAAATTTTAAAGTCGGATAGAAAAATAGATATATTTAACTTAACACTGCCTCAGTTTTATAGACAAATTGTATTGCACTATGTAGGTAACTAAGTCCAATTTTTATTAATTTTATTTTAATGATTTTATGAATTCTTGCAATATTTCTAGTTCAACCTGTTATATGCTATATGTATAACTAAATTTATATTTTATTTTAATTTAATCCAATTTATTAAATGTAGCGCTCTTTAGTGTGTATAAAATTACCTTTAAAGCTCTTAGGCATACATAATTTTGGATTGCAATCCCGTTATGTACTTTGCATGATTCAATAATATTCTTGTTGATTGTAATCTGTTTTGTATGTTAATAATAAATAAATACAGATAGCTAATATTGCCTCCCCTTTTCCCGGAAATGCTCTTATTGAAACGCTTCCGCGTACTGTTTGTTTTTCTCTAAAAATATCTAAGTAGTTATTCAGCTACCAAACACATAGAAATTGGAGCAACACACTAATACGCCAGTTCAAATGATAATGTTAATCATGTCAAAGAGTATAAATAAACAAATTAGTCTCACTCGGCCGGTAATCGCGTTCTTCACATTTGAAGGTCAGCTACATACGTACATTATGTACATATAAAAATCGTGTTTTAGCGGTCGTGCACATTAAAATGTGTGTCAAAGTACTAAACGAACACTCGTACTCTGGGCTTACGCATTAACCGCAAAACCGTGGAGGGTACCACGGAAACCTGTTAGCGAAAAGTTTAAACAATTTAAAACAAACTCGACCCACTGACGGAATGGTGTGAAAGTTGACGGAAAGCTAATTACGAGACAAGCTAAGACAAAGACCGCCTTACAATACATTTAGCTTAGGTACATTTTATACAGGCGGGAGATTTTTTCTAATGTGAGATTTATATTATAAGGCATACGTGTCCCATGTTGTGGTGACATTGCAGATAAGAGTATTATTTTCAAAACCCTACCTTTCCTACAAAAAAAAAAATAAACTAAAAAAAAAAACTATTATTGTTTGTGACTTTTTAGGTCTCAGGCGGTCAAAGGGTTAAATTTGTGATTGAATGAACTTGGATAAGATGTTTACAAAACGAGAACCATCTATCTCGCAACAAATTTTTACGTTTACTTACCAAATAAATGATTTATTTATTGCGAGCACTTCGACAGCCATGGTTCAGCACGAATACCTCTTGAACTGGAGTGATAGCATGGCCTCACGGAAAACCCTACTTAGATGTAAATGATAAAGATTTTCAACTTCTCCCCTTTTAGTGGTCAGCAACGCTCTTGTCCGACAGCTCTTTGGGGTGTTTATGTCTATAAACGACTATATCGCTCCATCTGATTATATTGCCTGTATTAAGTACTGCCTGTATTAACTATGCCTGTATTAACTTTGCCTGTATTAACTTCTGCCTGTATTAACTACTGCCTGTATTAACTTGCCTGTATTAACTACTGCCTGTATTAACTTTGCCTGTATTAACTACTGCCTGTATTAACTACTGCCTGTACTAACTACTACTTGTATTTTATTATGGCAATAAAAAAAAGTGCGAGTAAAAGTATACACGAAAGATTTTTTATACACATATATTAATACGTATGTGTTAAACTCTAGGTAATACAATGTATCACCTTTATATTCATGACTTTAACTGCGTCCAAATCTATCAAAGTACGAGCCAAAATTATTACAAAGACCTCGCAAATCGCAAAACTAATTCGCCGTTAATATTTCATATTGAATTTTACGCGCAACAACTGCTATCCGCCATTGTGATTCATAAAAATGTTTCAAAACAGGTGCAAAAGTTATTACAACTATTACCAGTTTGCGTGTCAAACAGTACATAATTAATCAAAACAAACACTGAGTATAACTTTACTTAAGGCTTTTGAATTATGATTTTCTTTTTTAACCCTTTGACCGCCTACGACCTAAAGCGTCACAAACAATTGATTGTCTGGATGACTGGCCGTCAAATATTCATTTGTCGCATTTTCTTGTTTCCCATCGTGCATTGAGCCAAAACGTGGCAATTAAGTCAGCACTTACTGTAAATATGACTTTATTATACTTCATTACTAAAGAATTGGCTTAATAAGCGACACTGAGTACTCACTACGCAGTTTAAAACGAGTTGAGTTAGCTAGAGTTGCATTGTAGGTATTTAGATGACACCAATCTATGCAATAGGGATAATGACTTTTTTTTTAATAAAAGAAACATTGGTAAATAAAGATTTCGTTAACATTACAAGTCAGAGGTTTCCCAAAGACTTTCCTAAACACGCTTCATAAATAGTTACTTGATTATGACGTCACGCCTTTGTAGCTAGTGTGCATAGCTCATGAATTTTGTACTATAACTATAATAAATGTTGCGTTTATTAAAATTGTTTCATGAATAGCAAAAGTTGCAAAAAATTTTATGTGTTATCCTTGTTTTTTTGTCAATTAATGAACTTTAGAAGTGGACTTACCCATCTAACTTTGAAGACTAAAAAAATGTATAAAATTTTCGAACTGAGAGTTAGCATCGTTCTTTTTAACCCAGATTTGTAATAAGATGAAATAGTTCTAACGATTCCAGCACCCAGTTATTATGCCTATTAGATGAGGCTGAAACTGGCAGAAAATTGTAGCAGAAAAACGCAATGCTCAGGGATGAAAAATACTTGGTACCAAAAAACACTTTTTTCATTTATAACCTTTGACTGCTACATGCAAATATTTTTAAACATATTATTTTGAATTCAGGGACTAAGTCCTTTTTAAGTCCCTGTCCATCGCGTTTTTTCTGCTAGAATTTTCTGCCAGTTTCAGCCTCATGCCTATTAGACTTACTAGGGCTGTTCAAACGAACAATCTGAATATTCAATCCTTTTGATATTCCACATTTTGTAGTCAATGTAATTGTTTAACGCACGCAGTTGACGTCTAACGCGAAGTTAACCGCCAATATGACCAACTCCATGCACGCCGCGTGTACAAGGAAGACATTTGCTTAATAAGCGAAAACTTTCACCGGCGTTCGTTATACAAGCATAATATAAAAAATTAGCATCTATTTAGCGTGGCGAAGTCAACGGCCATTGTACTGATCGTTAACTTCCCATTCTGTCGTCCATTAGCTAAAACGCCGATAACTGACGAACACATTTTTTAAGGTTGGCTGATAAGTATTTTAAATTGTGCACGATTATGCACACAACTAGTGATGTTTTACATGCAATCGCTAAAACGCCGATAACTGACGAACACATTTTTTAGGTTGGCTGATAAGTATTTTAAATTGTGCACGATAATGCACACAACTAGGGATGTTTTACATGCAATCCCTTATAATATCTTAATGGTAATAAAAAGACATAAGAAATGCCTTAATCGAATTTGTTTTCCGATAAGCTGGGTCTTTCATTTTTTTTTTTTTTTGAGAAATTGCGATGGTCAGTTAACGGCCTTTTAGCCAATGGATGCGACGTCAGCATTGGTCGCGTCACGCGCGCCTTCAACATGGCGCGTGTCACTCTGCCTCGTTAGCAGCGCATTTGTCAAGATAATTGTCCAAACCTAGCTATTCGATGTTTAAAATTTCCGTATTATTGCAAGGAGCGTTTTGTCTAGAATCGGCTGCAACGTACTGCAAGGAAATAAGCTCGATATTCAAATGTCGAACGCGTGCACACGACACGCAGCTTAGCCTTGGCTTTGACACTGTCACGTGTGGTCGAACCTGGTTATATGGTTCTCTTTTTAAAACATATTTACATATAAGAAATTTAAAAAAAGAACTATTTTGTTATATAGATTGTAAGGAGTTTGGAGACACTTTCGTTCTTTATGTTACTCGTAATATTTTTTTTAATAAAAAAAACTAATGAAGAAGTTGTATAGCTGTAATCATCTAAGGATACAGTGCATATTCAAAGGCACGTGGAGAGCATTTTCTATGTCATTGTACTAAAAAAGAAGTTTTAATTCCCATGTTTGTTTACAAAACAGATCATTTGCCGGGCCTCAACGGGGTTACAACTCGGTGTGTTGTAACAGGTGGGCCGACTGCGTAAGTGACTAGTGTTTGAACAGGCCAAAATTATGGCCATGTGTCCCCGGCGCCGAGCCTCATTAACGTAAAAGCACTTTTATTTGATACTGCTAATTATAAATCAACGGGGTCGATCCAGACAACCTACTTTTAGGAGATTACAAAGCGAAAAGATCGCTTATGAGATCATCGGCCTATTTCGTCCCTGCAGGGACAATGCCTTCCTGTGATTGACTATACATGACAGTACGGATTGGTGAGCGGTAATGACAACTATTTTAAGGTATATAGAAAGTCATAGAAAATAAAATATTAATTTCCCTGCGGATCTAGTGTATATGTTCTCACGAAAACGACCCTTAACATGTGGGTTAAATTACTGACCGCTTAACTTAAATTCCATGAATGAAATGACGTTAACATCTATTCGGAGAAATGAGTCGATTCCTACAAATAGAAACGCAAAAATAAACACAAATTTGCATAATTCGTATATAAATAACAAAACGTACACCTATTAATTTCCAATCGATATAGATATATCGATGCTCAGAAGTAACACACCGATGGCAACTTTCACACATCGATTTATTTAACAAACAAATGAGGTCCGCGAGTCCAATTCATTGAATCAATCGGAGAGCGAGCAATGATATTCAGTTTAAATAAAGGTAGATACGCCACCTGTGCCTCAAAAACGAACCGCCAAAGAGAATACAGTAGCCTCTTTGTTTAGGTAAATGTACGCTCATTCGAAATATGTGTATGTGTGGTGTCGCTGTATTCGTAACACTTTTTCAGTTGTTTTGTGAGCATATCACGAATCTTTACTTTTTACATCATTGATATAGAGTGTTATTATTTAAATTGCAAGTGAGTCAGAGACGGCAACTAGCGTTTATTCCGCACCATAAATAAATAAATATCCACTGACAATCACACAGCGCCCTCTAGCCCCAAGTTAAGCGTGAAGCCTGTAGTATGGGTACTAAACAACGGTATACATAATTACTTATATACATTTTTTTTGATTACATACAAAACACCCAGACGATACAAACAGACATGTTCAAACATACAAATGTTTGTACTGCCCGGGATCGAACCCAGAACCCTTGGTGTAACAGCCGACGTCTCAACCATTACACCAGAGGGGTCGTTTGTTTGTTTTACTGCACGCGTTGATTACTTAGTGGTTAATGCCAACTTTCACACTGACCTTATAGTGCGTACGTAACGCAATTAGTGGAACGAAACGCACTTCGTGAAGGATCACTGCACCGCGGTTATTGGTTGACACGAAAGTAAAGGTTCCGTCCAGGAGACCTTTCATTAAAATACTTCTTTATTGCTTTAAGTAAGACGTGTAAGATTAAATCTTATAATATTATGTTAAAATGTAGTTAATAAATTTTATTTTTAATATCGGCCTTAACGCACTTTAAATGTTAATATTAAAAAGTACATATTTCAAAATTGTTAGGGTTGAGCCCGGCCGGTTTACGGCCCAATATCCCCATACCTATGGTGTGCGGGAAGGCCTGTGGCCTGCAATGGGTCTCTATAGGCTAATTATGATGATGAAGATCATGCAAAACTCGAAGCTTTTAGGTTCAAATCCAATGACTGGACGCACTAAAAAATTACCATAAACAACAACGTTAATCATCCAAAGAAATATAAGGCTGAAACTGGCAGATAATTCTGGTAGAAAATTCGATGGACAGGGACTAAAAAGGACTTGGTCCCTTAATTCAATAGAATATATATTATTTAAAAATATTTGCACGTTGCAGCAATGATGAAAAAAGTATGGGTATGCTCACAAAACAATCAAAAAAGTGTTCCGAATCCAGTGACAGCACTCATGCACATATTTCGAATTTCGAACACATTTACCTAAACAAAAGAGTACAAACTGTACTCTCTTCGGCGGTTCGTTTTTGAGGCACGGATGGCGTATCTACCTTTATATATACAGAATATTATTGCGATGCAGTCAAAGGTTATAAAAAAGCGTTTTTTGGTACCAATATTTTGCGTTTAATCTGCTGCATTTTTTTGCCAGTTTCAGCCTCATAATGGAATTTATACACCT
>PQWD01001281.1:0-11765 GCA_019425675.1 Leucinodes orbonalis
TAAATAATAATAGCGGGTGCTCGCTCTGTGTGTACTTCCATAGTGCAGGCAGAGCGAGCGGCCGCTCGGTGTACACATCACAACTCATTATTCTGTCTCACAAAGCCTCTACGTGTTGGACCAATGTCCCCACGCAAGCTTCAAAGGACCGGTCTAGAACCGTGAACTCCTAACAGAGACTACAAATAATAATAATAAATGTTTATTTCATAAAAACACAGTACAGAAAATTATTTGAACTGCTCTCACATAAGGTTACCCTGTGTATGAGAGGCAGGCTCTTTTTAACAGTTTAGCAAAATGTTGCGTTTCCTTTTGAGCTCGTCCCATATGTGCTCAATGGGATTTAAATCGGGGCTGAGCGCTGGCCAATGCATAGTGTGAATTCCAACTTCGTTCAGGAAATCACGTGTGGCCCGAGCAGTGTGACATCGGGCATTGTCATGCATCAAGATGAAATTTTCCCCAATAAAGCCTTGATAAGGGACAACTTGATCCAGTAGAACATTTTCAATGTAACGATCACTGGTCAGACCTCCTCCCCGGCCTCCCCAGGAACGAAAACAAGGTCCGTTTTGCCTTCTAAGGAAATTCCAGCCCACATCATGCAAGATCCGCCACCATATGCAACGGTTTCCACAAAGCAGCACTGTGAAAACCGTTCACCGGGACGACGGTATACCCGACCTCTCCTGTCGCTGCCATGGAGACACATCCTCGTCTCATCTGTGAACAGGACTGACTGCCATTGCTCTATGCTCAATCCAAATGTTCTCGAGCAAAGTGAAGGCGTGCTTGACGATGAGCTGTGGTCAACTTCGGGCCTGTAGCGGGTCTTTTCGGAGTAAGGTTAGCTTCTTTCAACCTTCTTCTAACTGTCCACTGACTGACAGTCACCCCGCGAACTTGACGTAGCTCCTGCTGCACATCTACGCCGGTAAGGTGTCGATTTCGGAGAGAGGTCGAGACCAAAACCGGTCGTCACGCTCCGAGGTGCACCGGCGTCGGCTGGTATTAGGCCTCCGAGTGAAGGCACCAGTCTCTTGAAACCTTCTGTATACTCTCGAGACAGCGGACTGACTCATATTCAAACGACGAGCGACTTCTCGCTGGTTCAACCCTTCTTGCAACAGGGCAACGACTTGAGCGGCTTCTTCAGGTGTTGTATCCATAATTTTCTTCAAATGACGGCTTTAATTTGCAGAGTGTGTTCAGGTCAACGTCTAATGAGCGACTGATAAGAAAAAAACGATTACAGGGGGTTTTATAGGGGTTGTGTCGCGCAAGTTGTGAATAGAGCGCAGAGCAGTTTACGGGAGGTTGCGTTCAGTTGCATTCTAAGTACAAGTGTTTATTTAAATTACTGATATTATGCTACCATTTGAAAGCCTAATTACTAGGCTTTAATTATGTAAACATTATATAGAGGTAAAATAAGTCATTTTTTAGTTATATCACTTTTTATGCGCACTTGAGGCTTGAGTCGATTTACTTGCACGCGAGAGTATATCGAACTATTCACAACACACACGCACGCACGCAAGTATGCACACACAGACAAAAAAAACACTTAATTTAAGCTTGGTACTTTGAAACAAAATTGTTTATTTATATCCTAGTAATATTAACATAATATGTAAGAGCGGAACCTCCTAAACACAGGCTTCTCTTGCTTAAATGGAGGTTCCAAATAACTAGATTAAGGAAAAACATTGTTCATCATCATCATCAGCTCATTAAACGTCCCCACCGAGGGGCACGAGCCTACCCGTATAGGGTGATTAGGCCTTAGTCGTCCACGCGGGCCTAGTGCGGATTGGACGACTTCACATACAACCTTCGAATCTCTTCGCAGGCGTGCATGAAGGTTTCTTCACGATGTTTTCCTTCACCGTAAGAGCGTCGGATAACGTACATATATTTTTCGAAAATTCGAAAATACATTGGTACGTGTCGGGATTTGAACCTCAGCCCTCCCGGTAGGAAGGCGACAGTCCACACACCTGAGCCACCGACGCTCTTGAAAAACATTGTTAATGAAACTAAATTATTATATTTATTTTATAACTAAAGGCAAAGTCACATAGCGACACCCCTGAAATTCAACGTGACTATAAACAGAGCGCATACGAACATGCAAGCTCATGTACTGTTAGAAAAGCATAATTGCTTAGTTTTAATAACTTCTATTTTATTTCAGTGATTTTTTAAATTAATTTATCAATTGGGCCTCCGGGAGGTCTGTGCCTTGCAGTGGGACGTTATATGCCGATGAATGCAGGCTAATTGTCCGAAAAGAAAGATGAGTCCATGCTTCGTTTGTCACGTGAAGCCGTCGGTGCCGGTTACAATCTTGGTGTGGTAGTCGTTAACACACGCCAATCCGCATTGGGCCCGCGTGCTGGGTTACGGCCCAATCTCCCCATAGCCCTGCAGTGCGACGATACCACAGACATCCGAATATACAATTAGACTGGACAAGCCGCCAAGTTTATACGCAGTCCCAGTGTCGCAATTTCTTTTCGGTTCTTACATGTGAAAAGTTATTATATTTCTTGGTAAATTACTGATTCATTGCGATGATGCATGTTACAATTGCACAGGATGGCATTTAAAAAAAAAACGTTATTCTTCTATTACATGCGTCTTGAATCGTCTCACAGAGCGTAAACTGGTAGCCAGTGTATGCTCGTTGAGTTACAGTTGTCGCACTTTAAACGCGGCTTGCCCCATCTCCTGTATTGTTAATCTGTGGACGATACAGACCGATGATGATGATGATTACGATAATTGACTACTTAAAAATGTATATAACAATTAAAAAATGTTAAATGTATATAACAATTCGTTTTCCGTTAGGGCGGACGCCACTCGAGAACCTTTCGCCCCATCGGCATCGGTTCTACGCACTATGTGCCCTGCCCACTGCCACTTCAACTTGCTTATCCTGTGTGGCTATGTCGGTCACTCTAGTTCTTTCCTTACGGATTATCCGTGTTCCGGATCTTATCGCGTAGGGAAACACCTAACATAGCCCTTTCCATAGCACGTTGAGCAACTTTAAGCCTATTTAAGGCCCTTAGTAAGCGACCACGTTTCACTCCGTATGTAATAACCGCAACACACATGGTCGAAGACTATTCGTCTTCAGACACTGGGTATTTTGACGAAAAGATCTCCCTTAACTTCCCGAACGCTGCCCATCCTAATTGGATTCGACGCGAAACCTCCTGCTCGAAGTTGTTGACCTACCCATTTGAACTACTTGTCCCAGGTACACATATTCGTCTACAACTTCGAGTTCAGAACTTCCTACTGATATTGGTATGGCACAACATGGATATTAGACATGTCGTCTTGTCCATGTTCATTTTAAGACCCACTGTTGCGAAGCTCTGTTAAGGGTATTGAGCATAGTAACTAAATCCTCATGGATTCTGCTGATTACTATATATCGCAAATCGAAGATGAGTGATGTACTCGCATTGACGTTGCATGCCCAGTCCTTTCCAATCGAGCAGCTTAAACATATCTTCCAATGCAGCTGTGAACAGTTTCGGAGATATAACGTCTCCCTGTCCCTCCAACCAGATGTCTGATGATCTGGTTAATGGCAGGTAGCAGATGGATGTCAACTGCAAGGGATCGGTCCGCGTGGAAATCATTAGGGAGGCCTTCGTTCAGCAGTGGACTTTCTAGGTTGTAATGACGGATGATATAACAATTAAAAATAATTACATATTATATATGTTTGCTACTGTTAAATTTTGTCTCACCGTATCTTTTTGTATCTCTTTTGCATGCCAAAGTTTAACGTAAAGAGATGCCACTTGGCATTAAGTTTGCCTTTGTAATTATAATATTGTGCATGTAAGTATAAATAAATAAAAAGTATTTGTATGTTTATCCGTAGATTAGTTCCAAAACTTTGTTTGCTAAATCGAGACCTGACATCGCTGAGTCCATGTTTGTAGATATTTATTTGAAACTAGTTTCCCCCGTGAGATATTACTCTCGTTATAAATATTTCTCCCGCAGTCAAAAATAAACCTAAAATCGCTTCGTTAAGTCACGTTCGTGTGACCGCCGCGCGGTAAAATATTGCTTTATATATTAAAAATAAAAAGTATTTTCTAAAATTAAAGAAGCCTTAATTCTGAATATTACAAACAGACTAGCATTTTATTTATCATGTAATAGATATTGTTTTTAGTTGCGATTTTAAGCACATAAATTCACTTTTGTTTTGCTGATCTGTATATACCGTTTGCAAATACCGTAGTCATACATTGTACTGTTGACAATATAGGTAGACATATCAAATAAATTTAATAAATATATGTGTAAAGTTACGGTGTGGTGAGACCGTCGATGGCTGATTGTAGTGGCTGCCTTTCATGGAGGGTGTAAGTTCAAATCTCGCCGTGTACTATGTCTTTCGAATTTTTGAAATAATAATAATACTCATCGAGCCTAACGGTCAAGGAAAACATCAAGGAACCTGCGCACGCCTGCGAGAGATTCAAGGGTAAAGTCGTCCAATCCGCATGGGCCCGCGTGGCGACTATGGCCTTACACACCGCTACGGGTAAGCTCGTGCCCCTCAGTGAGACATTTAATGGGCGTTGATGATTGAATGAATTAGAAGTTAACGTAAATACATCTTATTAAAAATATTTATTATAGAGTCAAAAGATTTATATGCACACCCTACATAAAACTCAACGAAACGCGGTTTTAAAGAAAAACACCAGTCAAGTGCGAATGGGTCTCGCAAAAATAAGGTTCCGTACGATTGGATCACACTTTTCACTACCTTGACTTAAACCTGTTCAAATTAGTACTGTTAACAAAAGTAACCCTTTCATAATTTAATAGACGACCCGTTTGTAGTTGTAATGGTTGAGACATTGGCTCTTAAACCAAGGGTTCGATCCCCAGGGATTACAAACATGTGTGTTTGTATATCTGGGTACTGTCTATGTATACCTAATATGTAATATGTATGTTTTTAAATAAATGGTGTATTAGTAAGTATGTTTGTCTGTTGTTTGGTAACATTTCATTTTACCGGGTATGAGAGACCTAACATTTTGCTCTATCATGGTCAGGCGTGTCGCTTCCATCGGGTGATCGAAACTTACCGTGCCGATCTTCACACGTTTAAAAAATCATTACGCGGGCCTCTGCAGATTGGTTGGTTGCTAAGCGACTACCATCCTTAGATACCAGACACCGAACGGCTTAACGTGCCTCCGAAGTGCGCAGGCTCTGATCATGAATTAACTCGTAAGTATACCTACTATCTATACTAACTACTAATACTAGCGTCGGTGCTCAGTGGTGTGGACTGTCGCCTATCCTAACGGGAGGGCTGAGGTTCAAATCCGACACGTACCAATGTATTTCGAATTTTCGAAAAATATATGTACGTTAGTTCGACGCTCTTACGGTGAAGAAAACATCGTGAGGAACCTTCATGCACGCCTGCGAAGAGATTCGAAGGTTGTGTGGTGAAGTCGTCCAATCCGCACGGCCCGCGTGGACGACTAAGGCCTAATTACTCTATACGGTAGGCTCGTGCCCCTCGGGGGGACGTTTAATGAGCTGATGATGAGATACTATTTACAAAATAATAATAACTCTGCCCGTTTCACGATAAAGTAACAGTTAAACAAAGAATGATAACTGTATTTTAATCTGCGTCACCATACATTTCTACGGAACCCTAAAACTTATGCTTTGTGTACAAACACAATATAGTAATTACGCTATAGTTTTACAGAGTGAACGTGTTTTTGTCATGAATAATACGTTGACAAATTAATCATACTCAAGAGAAACTTACAATATTCACATAGAAAAGTAAGTGACTTTATTTATTTTACACTAGCTGTTCCCCGCGGCTACGTCAGGTCTTCACATTGACGATTCCGCAATTCTCAAAGACAAAAGTCTTTAAGCAATGCGTCCTACCCGTACTTACATACGCAGCTGAGACATGGACACTGACTGCGGGATTGGTTCACAAGTTCAAAGTCACTCAACGCGCAATGGAGCGAGCTATGCTCAGGGCCTCTCTTAGGAATAAGATCAGAAATAATCTAATCCGCAAGAGTACTAAAGTTACCGACATAGCCCGCCGGATCAGCAAGTTGAAGTGGCAGTGGGCTGGTCACGTATGCGTAGAACCGATGGCCGTTGGAGCAGACGAGTTCTGGAGTGGAGACCGCGTTTCGGCAAGAGCAGCGTAGGACGCCCTTCGGCCCGATGGACCGACGACTGCCAAAGGTCGCTGGTGGGGCTGGATGAGAAAAGCGGAGGACCGGGATATCTGGCGCAAAATGGTGGAGACCTATGTCCAGCAGTGGACTGCGATAGGTTGAAAAGGTTCCCCGCGGCATTACCCGCGTTATTAGATATTATCCCGATAAGATATTATATTATAAGACATTATCCAAAATCGCTTCCTCTTCAAAAACATTGCTTTTTTTTAAAAGAAGTGTTTACAAAAATAAAAGTAGCCTATGTTTTTCCTTATTACATCAGCTACCTGTCAAAAAAAGTTCCGTTCAAATCGGTCCAGTCCTTTCAGAGAGTACCCGGAACAAAAAAAATAGACACAAGACAAACATTTTATTTGGCACTAGCTTTTGCCCGCGGCTTCGCTCGCATTAAATTCGGGATAACACGGTATTTCCATTTATCACTATACATAGGATTTCCCCTCCCTCCAACTTTAAAGGTTTCGGGGTAAATTTCAGAATTTGCAAAAAATATGTTATAGTAAGCTAACCTTAAAGATAGACATATGCTGTCGCGACTTTTTGTAGACCTTTAAAAGGAGAACAATACTCTCATACATGACTTTTGTGTAACTTTAACCGTTACGCAGCGGAAGCTCCAAGTATGAAAAATACCCCCGATTTTGAAACATTCTTCATTGCTGCTCCGCTTCTATTACTCGTAGCGTGATGATTTATAGCCTATAGCTTCTAAATCGAACCAGTAGTTCCTGAGATTAGCGCGTTCAAACAAACAAACAAACTCTTCAGCTTTATATATTAGTATAGATATGTAGGTACCGTATATATTAACAACAAGAAAAAAAATATTTTAAATTACAAACAGACACTCCAATTATTTATATGTAATAGATTATAAAGTGAATGGGACGATCAGTTATACCCGGTACTTTACTAGCTACAGTGCGCTCATCCCGAAACAACAAAGTGCGTAGCGCTCCTGTTTCACGGGACTATATCTGGCATTGCGGTGGTACCTACCTAGACGACTCAGTATCGAGTCTACCACCTAGGTGTTCATTTAAAATTAAAGTAGGTAGGTATATCATGCTATAAAAACAGTGCTGTTAACAGGGACTTTCTTCATTAGTATCATATTGTTTTAGTAGATTGCAATAATAAAATTACTTCTATTATTAAAATCACAAGAAGGAAAGCGGAACAACGGAAAGAATGTTCAGAATTTCTCACACTGATAAAAACAGATCCCATCCATTTAAACATATACAATTCAAACAAACAACAATATGTTCAATTTTTGTTTAAAATTTAATAAAATTCCATTAAAACAACACCTAACTGTTATTAAAAAAAAACACGAAAATTAGAAAAGAAAATAATATTTTTGAGTTTCAGTCCAATGTATGGGGAAAAAAATTTTTTTTCAATATTCCTATGAAAACATTAATGCTGTCCACATAATATATACTTTCAAATTTAAAACAGAATAGTTATAGTTTCGATTAAGAGAGTAAGTGACACACGAACAGACAGATATGACGATTCTATAAGGTTTCTGTTTGCATTTTGGCTACGAAACCCTAAAAATACTCTTATGAAAGTAATTATTTAATTATATATATTTTTTAAATCATCGCCACTCATCGAATCAATTAGATATTATAAATGTTAACAAGCCATGCATCAGCGTGAACAAAACGGAAAATTTCCACACGCCATGACCTAGTAAGAGCGATTAGTTTAATTATTTGGACGTCGTGCAAGGTCACACCTTACCATGTGTTTTATATTTATTGCTGACGTGTCCGAATGGGACCCAAAGAGCGGCCTATTTGTTTTCGAATTCATCGTTTCTTTATCTGTTGAAAAATTAAAACAATTAAATTATATATATATATATATATATATATATAAATGTCACTTTTTGAATATTTACTGCCTACAAGCTTACACATCTATATCACACTAATATTATGAAATTTATGAGTGTGTATGTTTGTTACGTCTTCGTATATAAACGGCTGTAACGATTGTAATAAAATTTGGTACGGAATTAGCTGGCACACTAATTGAGCACTACGACACTACCCTAAATAATTAACAGTGGTAAACACCACGGGACACATCCAGAATTCAAGGCCAAATAAATTCTAATTCTATAGTAATGGCAAAAATTTGTGAGCGTGTTTTCTTTACTTTATTACGTGTAATCAAACGGCTCAATAATTTTCATACATAAGCATACACTGACATTCACACAGCGCCATCTATACCCATATTGAGCGAGAAGCTTGTAGTTAGGGTACCTACGTAGATAAATAATATACTGACTAGAAGGACACGACATCTAGCAAGCGACGTGATTATGAAAAAAATTCTGCCCAAATGACTTGATGGGCAGACTTTTAACGGGGACACTTTTCGCGTGAGATTGTGCATCTAGTTAATTGTTTATCAAATGTTTGTTCAACACGAGGATTGAACCGGGAACCTTTAGTGTAGGAACGAACATCTCAACCATTACACCACAAAACACTTATTTTCTATCCTTTATTTGCTTTTTTACGCGATGCTGTTACAAAGTAATATAATCAACAAATCCTTGAACTTTTTACTGTAATAATATTTATGACATATCGTCTATGGTTGCCACCCGTACTTAATAATAAAGCATTGTACGTTTTTTAATATAACTGTACTCTAAACTTTACTAGCAACCCGCCACTGCTTCGCACGGGTGCAATGGTGATATTCGTAATAGGCACGCCCCGCCTTCCCGGTCGCGCCGGTACCGCCGCAAACACTACGTACCGCAATTATGAAATCTGTAAATATATCTTCAAAAATATTCATACAAATAAAATGTATTTATCTCTATTTAATCAACAATTTATTCAGGTGTTCAATTGGATAATGATTAATGCTGTATAGGTTAAAATCTCTTAGGAAATTAGCCATTATTTGTCGTAAAAAGTAAATGACAAAATAAATGTTATTGTGGGATATCCATACGAGATAAACATATACCACCGCGGAGATTTCTGTGGACCCTTTTAATGTATGAAATACTCAATACATTGTTTTGATAAATCTTGTGGGGTTCAGCCTGCGTTTGCAATGTAGAAGCGGAAAAAAATAAATTATTTACGACATCACATTAGAAACCACAAAAATAATAATTTCTCCACTATTTAATGGATGTTTTTATACATATAAACCTTTCGATTGAATCACTCTATTTATTAAACAAACTGCATCAAAATCCGTTGCGTTGTTTTAAAGATTTAAGCGCACATAGGGACAGAAAAAGCGACTTTGTTTTATACTATGTAGTGATAAGCAATATAAAGTATTAAGTTTATTTTGCATAATTATATTCGTAAGTATATTTTTTCAAACGAAATATATGGATAAATGTTTAGTTAAGATACTAATTTAATACAAATTGTAAAATGCAACTTAAAATATATTTTTGAATATCTTCTCTTCTTCTCTTCAACCTATTGCAATCCACTGCTGGACATAGGTCTCCCCCATTTTGCGCCAGACAAAATATAAAATATATTCATATTTTTGAATATAAAAAAAGAAAAATACATTGCACTTTATTTCTATACTGTGTACTTTCTTTTCTTGCCTTTTATAACCAATTAAATGAAACAGTAAAAGGTGGGAACCCTAATCGTGTCATATTTTTGTAAACAAGTATAACTTGTCTTAACACAAGGTCATAATCATAAACCGAACATTGTATTTAACGACTGCCAGCCTAAGATAGTCGGTGGCACATTGGTGTGGACTGTTGGCTTCCGATCTGGAAGGTGCCGGTTCAAATCCCACCAACGTAGGCCCCCATGTTGCGCTCGACAAAGCAGTTACATATATTTGTTGCGCTCGACAAAGCGTTAAATAACTTATATTGCTTTTTCTACATGGGTTTTTAGCCCCATTCATACTTTAAAGGGCTAGAACTGGCAATACTATTTCCAAAAGCAACCGTTTTAGATTATAACTATTGACTGCAACATGCGAATCGTTTATATTATTTTGAACATATTCTATTGAAAACAGCCTCTTTGGGACTAAACCTATTTCGTCCCCGCCCGTTGCGTTTTTTCTGCAAAATATTACAAGCGCGTTCTAAGATGGCCATTATGATACAGCGACATCTACCGGTGGAAGTTAAAATCTATAAATGCCACCTTTTGTTGACGTAAAGGACATAATATACGTACATAGAAACAGTATTATCATAATAATATATTGTCACGTTTCTACATAACGATTTTCCTTGTACATTATGAATTGGTCTTACAAATATTATTAAATTCATATATTTATATGAGTAGTAAGCTATTAAAATAAACTAAGGTAAAAACAAAACAGATATCAAATATAAATTTTGATCATGGTTAGTTTGGATACATAATTTTACGAGTATATTGACGGACGACCCATGAGTTATAAACGGTTGAGACTTCGGTTCTTTACAGAAAGGGTTCCGGGTTTGTTATCTGTACAGTATAAAAATTTGTGTTCATGAACATGTCTGAATATCTTAGTTTGGGACTAGATGGCGCTGTGCCAAATTCAGTGGATTTATTTTTTATTATTATTTACAATTCTGTAAGCATTTGTTTGATCGGCGAGCAAAGAATCAATTGTTTTTCCCAGGTAAACAAACAAGCAATAACAAAAACCTAGACAAGGTCATTTGAGGATACATTTAAACCATAGTTAATGATGGCGCTAGAACCCTGTCATAGTTCGTCAGAATGCCATCACGGGGTGTTGCGATTAACTTCTGTCGCAAAATCTGTGTAGTTACTAGGAGTTCATAAATTACCAAGAGCTTTATCCGTCACTTGTCAGAGCCTCGTCCGTTGTTCGGCAGGATACCCCCCGGGCCGGTGAGGTTGGCTTGTGTCGCGAAATCCGTGTACTAGGAGCCCATAAATAAGCAAGAGCTTTACCCGTCACTAGTGGAGTGCGTGTCGGTCGCCAGAGCCTCGGCCGTTGTTCGGCAGGATGCCCCCGGGCCGGTGAGGTTGGCTTGTGTCGCGAAAGCTGTGTACTAGGAGCCCATAAATGAGCAAGAACTTTACCCGTCACTAGTCGAGTGCGTGTCGCCAATAGTTTTATCAATTAGATGAATATTACATTTTGAAAATATACATACGTTATATTTTCCAATGTCAATAAACAGTATGTTTAGAAGGTATATATGAAATATGCAAAAATATGCGTGTGAATAAATTACATAAGATCATGGGTAAACACGTTAGTTGCTCTTTGAACTGTTCACAGCATTTTACCATAATCCTTCTGGTTGGTTTGGTTTTGATGTCATAACATAACACAGAGTGTCGGACATGAACTGTCGAACTCAATAAGCCAGTGATACATAAATGTACACAGTAAGGACCAAAATTTCACTTGGCATTGAATACTACTGCTTATCTATTGCAGCGTCGGTGCTCAATGGTGTGGACTGTCGCC
>PQWD01001281.1:11771-29672 GCA_019425675.1 Leucinodes orbonalis
TTCATGCACGCCTACGAAGAGATTCGAAGGTTGTGTGTGAAGTCGTCCAATCCGCATTGGGCCGCGTGGACGACTAAAGCCTATACACCCTATACGGGTTGGCTCGTGCCCTCAGTGGGGACGTTTAATGAGCTGATGATGAACTTCTGAAATAAGCTATTCTACATAACTTTCCCCTTTAACAGCACGACTTTTCATAATTACGATTATAAATCTATCAAACTTATCGCCAAACAATCCATATTGGCAATAATTTAATGAAGAAAATCACTTCTCAATATGCAAATTAAAAAAATATTTAGTTTTTATCACGAATACCGATGAAAACTATGTAAATGAATGTTTTAGGATCTCACGCGACACTAGCGCCTCCTGGTGGCAAATTCACTCGCGGTAGCCCCTATTGAGATACTCTCCCGCAGTAAAACAACCTCAAATCGCTTCGTTAAGTCACGCGACGCGCAGCCTGTTTGTTCCGGGTAATCACTGAAACGGCTGGATGGATTTGGACGGGACTTTTATTTGACAGATTATGTAATAAGGAAAAACATAGGCTACTTTTATGTCAGACGAAACTTTTTATTTTGGGAAAATGAGCAAAGTTTTACCGCGCGACGGCCGCGCGTTAAAACTTGAATTAACAGAGCGATTTTAGCTTAGAGTATATATAATGTTAGACGGGAAAGAAACGACAACGCTACCCATCCCTAATCAATTGAAGAATGACGTCACGTCACTAATACTCTTCTTGACATTATTATTATTATTTACTAGGTGGTAGACTCGATAAGAGTCGTCTAGGTAGATCACCGCAGTGCCAGATATCGTCCGTGAAACAGAGTGTTATGCACTTTTGTGTTTCGGGATGAAGGCACTGTAGCTAGTGAAATTACCGGGTATAACAGACCTAACATCTGTTGCCTCGGGTGACGGGCGCAGTGCGCCATTGATGGAGGATAATAACTGTCTATCAGTTGTTGGTCTCCTTTAATGCGCTGTCATGGTCTGGCGTATCACTTACCATCAGGTGAGCGTTATGATTGTCCTGTACACTTATAACATAAAATAAATGCATTGTACGCGGGAAACAGTCATATTGTAACACTAAGATTTAATCTATTAATTAATGTTGTTTAAACTTAAAGAATCATTTAATAATAACTAGGTATTTTAGGTAATGTTTTACTGCGGGATAATATCTATCTATATAGCGTCGGTGGCTCAATGGTGTGGACTGTCGCCTTCTTACTGGAAGGGCTGTGGTTCAAATCCCGACACGTACCAATGTGTTTTCGAATTTTCGAAAAATATATGTACGTTATCCGACGCTCTTACGGTGAAGGAAAACATCGTGAGGAAACCTTCATGCACGCCTGGGAAGAAATTCAAAGGTTGTGTGTGAAGTCGTCCAATCCGCACTGGGCCCGCGTGGACGACTACGGCCTAATCACCCTATACGGGTAGGCTCGTGCCCCTCGGTGGGGACGTATAATGAGCTGATGATGATGAATATCTATCAGCTGAAGCAGAAGCAATTTTACGGGCTCTTTAAGTAAGCAAGGCTTTTGTGTGTAACATATTAAATGCCTTTAAACCTAAACCTTAGAACTTCTCCTAAACTAACTAATTTCACACTTTTGAAATGTGACAGCATATGATTTAAAAGAGGTCAGTATATTATTAGACAATAATAGCCCGTTACACAGTTTGAACTTGTAACTTTATATAATTGAGGAAAAACCTTAAAGTTAAATCGTAATGTGGTTTAAATGCAGTGTTTCTTATTATTTGCAAGTATGTGAAGGTATTATTCTTTACTGTGACAATTTCGCTTAGTGTCATTTGTGCAATTGATGTTTTTTTTTTCTCTTTATTTAAGGAGCTTAGTCAATTTTGACTATGTCGCTACGTTATGGCTATATTTGAATAAGATACCAATCGAGTTATATTACAAATCACATTGTAGTGGATAACATTTAGTATCCAGCCTCCACCAGCGAATTTATTTTAACTTTTGCCTTTATAAAATTATTGCTATTTCTAAAGAAGACATCTTTTTGTCATTTTCTCATGCCAAAGCAGACTTTTCTTTGCGGTTTGATTATAGCTAGACGAGTAGACTCCACGGAAACGTCGGCATTTTGCCAACAAATTATTTTCAAACTATCTATTTATTTTCAAATGACACAAATCTTGAGAGCATCGGTGGCTCAATGGTGTGGACTGTCGCCTTCCTACCAGGAGGGCTGAGGTTCAAACCCCGACATGTACCAATGTGTTTTCGAATTTTCGAAAATATATGTATCTACGTTATCCGACGCTCTTACGGTGAAGGAAAACATCGTGAGGAAACCTTCATGCACGTCTGCGAAGAGATTCGAAGGTTGTGTGTGAAGTCGTCCAATCCGCACCGCGTGAACGACTAAGGCCTAATCTTCCTATACGGGTAAGCTCGTGCCCCTCGGTGGGGACGTTTAATGAGCTGATGATGATGATGATGGACAAATCTTGTCTTTGTTTTAATTTACTTTATCATTATGACAGTTTTATACTACTAATGGTGAACAAAGACCTCCGTTTATGACTTCCACGCGGACCGATCCCTAGCAGTCGACATTCATCGGCTCTTTTCAATCTATCGCAGTCCACTGCTGGACATAGGTTTCCCCCATTTCGCGCCAGATATCCCAGTCCTCCGCTTTTCTCATCCAGCCTCCACCAGCGACCGCCCGCAAGTCGTCGGTCCCTCAGTCCTACGCTACGCTTGCCGAGACGCGGTCTCCACTCCAGAACTCGTCTGCTCCAACGGCCATCGGTTCTGCGACATACGTGACCAGCCCACTGCCACTTCAACTTGCTGATCCGGCGGGCTATGTTTACCAACATAGCCCGTAACTGTAGTTCTCTTACGGATTAAATCATTTTTGATCTTATCATCGGCTACCCGATAATAACTACCGCTACTACATGGGTTCCGGGTTCGAAGCCCGTGCAGTACGAGGACAGTATACTGCGTCCGTGTCCTAGTGATCTGAAAGTAAGGTTGGGATCACTGCATGATGTGGGGGTCATCGGTTCGATTCCCGAATAGTGAAAGTCATTTCGTGCGATTTTTCCCAATTTGATTAGAAAATTGCTGGCTGAATCATCTGATAGTACCTATGACATTCTGTATATATAAAGGTAGATACGCCATCCGTGCCTCAAAAACGAACCGTCGAACAGAGTACAGTTTGTACTCTTTTGTTTAGGTAAATGCGTTCGGAATTCGAAATATGTGTATGTGTGCTGTCACTGCATTCGGAACACTTTTTTCGATTGTTTTGTGAGCATATCTCGAATCCATACTTTTTTACATCATTGGATAGTACGGAAAGAAAGATGGATTCGTGGTTCGTTTGTCACGTTAAGCCGTCGGTGCCGGTTACAATCTTAGTATGGTAGTCGTTAACACACACCAATCCGCATTGAGCCCGCGTAGTGGGTTACGGCCCAATCTACCCATAGCAAGGGATATGGAAAAGCATACGGAAGGCCTGTACAATCTGACGTCAAAGGTTGATGATTGCAATAAAAAGGCACAAGTTGAACGATCTACTTTTGGAAAGATGGCTAGCCATTTTCTCTTTCGGACAAATAATATTACTTCGAAAAGAAAGACTCGCATACGGCAAAGAACATTAAAAATTCTCAATATTTCAATAGTCATTACACTAATGATTTTGATAATTCATTTGATGACGTGTTATTCTAAATGACTTGAATAATGCGAGTAATAAAAATGCATGATTGCAAAGGAGACCAACAACTGATAGGCAGTTATTATCCTCCATCAATGCCGCACTGCGCTCGTCACCCGAGACAAAAGAAGTTAGGTCTCTTATACCCGGTAATTTCACTAGCTACAGTGCTCTCATTTCATTCCGAAGCACAAAAGTGCATAACACTCCTGTCTCACGGGACGATATCTGGCACTGCGGTGGTACCTACCTAGACGACTCAGTACCGTATCTACCACCTAGAAGACTTTTCCAAATAACGCTTTATGCGTGACGTCATAATTTTGTGGCCATTTGTAAATGGCCACCAAATTATGACGTCACGCTTTTGTTGAGTTCTAAAAGTGGTATTCAAAAAGCTAGCGTCCTTGGCTCATTGGTGTATACTGTTGCCTTCTGCTCTGGAGGCTGTAGGTTCAAATCCTGCCACGTATCAATGTCTTTTTGATTTTTCCAAATTATATGTAAGAGCTAGATGGCGCTGTGTCAATTTCTCCTTTTTTTCAATTATGATGGGCTTGCTCTTGAGCACAGACTATCCTAAATCCTATCCCAATCCTAAAGAGACGTGCTCTAAGATGGAGCAAGCTTGCCCAGAAAAAGCCTATTCACTCGTTTTTTAAATGCCACGGGGTTGTATGTGGCCGAAAACACAGATGCAGGTAGTTCATTCCATTCATTTGCAGTACGCATAATGAAAGTAGATGCAAAACGTTTAGTCCGGATACGGGTAACGTCAACCACAAATGGATGAAATTTTGCAGTCCGCCTTGATGACCTATGGTGAAAGGGAGACGATGGGATCAGTGCATGGAGCTCGGAAGAACACTCACCAAAGTAGAGCCTGTAAAAACTGACAAACATGTCACTTTACGGCGGTGGGATAGGCTTTGATATTTTAATTAAATTTTATTAAAAGGCAATCTGTTCGCAAAGTAAAATATTGTACGGTATAACCGTACCTAAAAATAGAACGACATTAGATAACTTTGGATGGTATTCGATTGTATCCTTATTTACGTTGTTTTGGATTTTTTATCTACTAACTGTGCCCCGCGGAATTACCCGCGGAACCAGGGTGTCAGCTAACTTCATACCAAATTTTATGAATGTAAATTGTAAGATGCGCAGCTTATGCGCCGTGAGCTGAACGCCGCGCGGGTCAACATAAAATTTCTTAATTTTCTAAATAAAGAGTTTCTTATAAAAATAAATGTAATGCGCGCAGCTCACGCGCAGTTCAACATTAAATTTCTTTATTTTCCTAAAATCATTAGGGGGGGCCTTCGTTCTGCAGTGGACATAATTGGGCTGTAATGATGATGATGATTTTCCTAAAATAAAAAGTTTCTTCTAAAAAGGAAACCTATGTTTTTTCAAAACATCAGCTCCCTGCCAATTAGTCTAGTCATAATCGGTGCCGTCATTTCAGAGATTACTCGGAACAGACACACAAAAGTTATATATATATATATATATATTGGTGTATGTTCCGTATTGTTACTCACGGTCTAACATATTTTCCCGCAGTAAAACGTGGCCTATTTTTTAATACTTGGTGTCATCAGCTTACTCCATTTTCAGGCCCGTATTCTAAAACCAGACTCAAAGTTGATCTTTACTTAAATAGAGTTAAAAAGGAATGGCGATATTTATCGCATAGAGCGCTATCCGCTTGTCACTCAACTAAAATGAAGATCGACGCTTGAGTCTCGTTCTGGAATACGGGCCTAAAATTCCTTCAGCAGTTGAGACTTGAAACGCAATGATATTCTGTATATATAAAGGTAGATACGCCATCCGTGCCTCAAAAACGAACCGCCAGAGAGAATACAATTGTACGCTTTTGTTTAGGTAAATGTACGCTCGTTCGAAATATGTGTATGTGTGCTGTCGTTGCATTCGGAACACTTTTCGATTGTTTTGTGAGCATATCACGAATCTATACTTTTTACATCATTGTTGAAACGTAACAAACATACACACTCACAAACTTTCGCCTTTAGTGCGATTATTCTGTAAATAATGGTTCCGTACTTTGGAGGGCACGTTAACGATTGTTGCCAAATGTTTTTCACAATTTAAATGTTTACTCATAAGACAATAGAAAAATAGTTTATTTTTCTCGTTAGCCTTGTCTCAAACCTTGACAGTTCATAGATTCATAAGTTTGCGAATTTAAAATACCTACCTAGACTTGTACTAGAAAACTAAAAAAATTTGCATGTATGTCAATGATATTCTGTATATATAAAGCTTGTTTTGCTCTGGTAATGATTTGTCGTTTTTTCTAAGGAAATACATATTATACATTCCTACGCTATATTTCGTCGGGTTACTATTAGGCGTGTTCACACATTTGGAGTAAGTAAGAAGGTATGAGTTAATTCATAAACCTACAAGTAAACATTCAGAAAAAATAAGCTTAATATTTTTTTTCCTGATTTGGAAAATAAAAGCTTTTTTTTAATTGAAAGAAGGTACTTACAGTTTCTTTATTAGTCGACTGCCTTCGTGTCACAGCTCTTTAAAAATGTGTCACTCCATATTGCGACATAGCACTCGTTATAAAAACATTAGTTGCATTCCACACTCGCAAATCGATTCGAATCACATAATCGATTGTCACAATCTAATTATCGATATAAATGAAATAGCCAAATTCCCGTTTGTGAAACCAAAATGTTGACAACTTTACAGTCCACACGATGTTGGCACACCGTGCGTTCTATTTTCAAAACATTCCTTCCCGATTCGATGTACAAATTCAAACTTTGAGCACAGATGTTTTCTGTTTACTTTTTTTATTTGTCTCCTAGCTGCCAGTGTTTTGTTTCGGTATAGTTTTCCGCGCGGGAATTTTCTTGACAATTTGTTTTTTAAAAACACGCACAATTTTTTTTTGTAAGGCACTTTTACAGTTTATAAATCACATTTTCACCATCAATACAATTGAACGTCCATAGAATTAAGTATGTGGAAATATATCAAGTCCATTTCACACGCGAATAGTATCAGCACAGCTCCGAGCCAAAACTCCAAGTTGGATAAGCCGACGATCGCGACTGCGCGCCCCGACAGCGGTGTCCAAACTAAATTCAACATGTCAGCTGTCAAACTGACAGCCGCAATGGCGGCCTCCATTAAACAACAGGTTTTGAATCTCTGATTAAAACCGCGAAGTTGTAACACTACCCGACCGTGTTGGGTATTCGACTGGTACTATATCTTCATTTGTATCATATCTCTTTGTTTTTTTGCTTTTTAACTACGTCAGAAGTTATAATTCAATATTGTTATTATTCATATATAAATCGAGTTTTTGTTACGTAAATGATACAGAGTATTTAGAGCACAATAAACATTGGTTAAGGCTTACGCGTATGACGTCCTCCGGCCTGAAGAAGTGATGATTTGCGAAATATATGGATGAGGAAAACGGGGGACCGGGATACACCCAGACCCTGGGGAGGGTAGTTAGTTATATATATCGCAAACCTATCAGCGCATTAAACGTCCCCACCGAGGGCTACGAGCCTACCCGTAAAGGGTGATTAGGCCGTAGTCGTCCACGCGGGCCCAATGCGGGTTGGACGACTTCACACACAACCTTTGAATCTCTTCGCAGGCGTGAATGAAGGTTTCCTCACGATGATTTCCTTCACCGTAAGAGCGTCGGATAACGTACATATAATTTCGAAAATTCGAAAACACATTCGTACGTGGCGGGATTTGAACCTCAGCCCTCCCGGTAGGAGGGCAATAGTCCACACCATTGAGCCACCGAAGCTTAGATACCGACTAATGTGGATTCAGTGTAATTTAGACCTAAAGTGTGTAATATACTAATTAAAACCTAAAGTACGCAAGGTACTTAAGGTATAAATTACACTGAAGCCACATTAGTCAGTCTGGGTGATTTTAGAGCCCCCAAGAACGCGTTCATCAAAGTCAAAGTCAAAAACATTTATTTCAAATTAGGCTTACAAAAAGCACTTATGAACGTCAAGAAATATACAAAATATAATAAAAAACGATTTAAATATTAAACTAAAAAAATGAGTTTTGATGCTTTAAAAAAAATCATCTATGTTATGCCTCCATTTTATCTTTGTAATGAAGTTGAAGGTTTCATAATGTTAACGTGTTGATTTTTAAGATAAACACCTTTATATCTTGACAGTTTATCTTGGATAAACAATGAACTACCTAGATGCATAATCTCACTCAAAAAGTGTCCGCGACAAAATTCTGCCCATCGCGTCAGTTGGGCAGAATTTTCATTCATAATCACGTCGCTCGCTACACGTCATAGTGATATAGTATGCTCGTGGTTCATAAGCAGTACCCTTGTAATGACGCGGTTTGGTCAAATATTTAGTGAATGATTTTACGTCATCAGTCCTGGATTAACCCTTAAGCAAATTAAGCACTAGCTAGGGCCCACGTCCAGGGGGCCCCCGACGAAGCACAAAAAAAATGAATAGAAGGTTAACTGGGAAATCATCACATGAATGCCCGAAAAAGCCGCAAGGCGCATTTTTTTTGAAATAATTAAATATAGGTACTTTGTTTTTGTTTTTGTGGTACCTACCTCCACTTCAAGGCACGTTTAATATATTTTATCTTATTTTACAAAAATACTAATGTTTTTTAATAGTAACCTATGCGCGCACTGCGGATATGTTCGGTGAAAAATAGGAGACTGTAATAGCACTGTACGTCATAAATAGGGGAAAACGGAAAATACATTAGGGAAATCGGGACGAAAGGCCTCGGATGTCGCTTTGTTGTACACGATATGACCTGGCGTCTTTAAGAGAAAGAGCGTATTCTTATATAAAGGGCCGGCAACGCATCCCTGCGACCTCAGCTGTTGCAAATGTCCATGGGCGGCGGTGACACTTTCCATCAGGTGAACCGCATGCTCGTTTGCCTCGCCATGTTATAAAAAAAAACAGCGATCAAAGTCTGACGCAGTTACTATAGTGCGTTTCATCGAATAGTACCACAGATTTCCCAATACAGGAGATGGGGCAAGCCGCGTTTAAAGTGCGACAACTTTAAGCTCAACGAGCATACACTGGCTACCAGTTTACGCTCTGTGAGACGAGTCAAGACGCATGAATATTAGAAGAAATTACCGTTAAATATTTTTTTTCCAAAATGCCATCCTGTGCAATTGTAACATGCCATCATCGCAATGAATCAGTAAATTTCCAAGAAATATAATATTTCACAGGTAAGAACCGAAAAGAGATTGCGACACTGGGACTGCCTATAAACTTGGCGGCTTGTCCAGTCTAATGTATATTCTGATGTCTGTGATTAACACCAATGATATTCTGTATACATAATAATAATAATAATAAATCCACTGACATTTACACATCGCCATCTAACCCCAAGTTAAGCGTGAAGTCTGTATTATGGGTACTAAACAACGGATAAACTACTTAATAACATTTTTTTTCGTAAATACATACATATCATACATAGAAACACCCAGACCATTACAAACAGATGTTTTGCACACAAATGTTTGTACTGCCGGGGATCGAACCCGGAACCCTTGGTGTTGCAGTCGACCACTCAACCGCAACACCTAATGGGTCGTCATAAAGGTAGATACGCCATCCGTGCCTCAAAAACGAACCGCAGAAGTACAGTTTATACTCTTTTGTTTAGGTAAATGTATTCGAAATTCGAAATATGTGTATGTGTGCTGTCACTGCATTCAGAACATATTTTTCGATTGTTTTATGAGCATATCACGAATCCATACTTTTTTACATCATTGACAATTACTTTGTTGACGGCATATGACGGTATAAAGCATCGTTAAAATTAACGCGGAAGTGAAAGAAGCGGTTAAAATTTCCTGACAGAATCTCAGACGACCTTTGGCAGTTTCACTTTCACCATGTCTCAAGGAAAATCCTTTTAAAATAAATGTCAATAAAGATGGCTGTAATTATTTGACGTTTGTATTATTTATTAACTGTGGTCGATTTAGAGCGTCGGTGGCTCAGTGGTGTGGACTGTCGCCTTCCTACCGGGAGGGCTGAGGTTCAAATCTCGACACGTACCAATGTATTTTCGAATTTTCGAAAATATATGTACGTTATCCGACGCTCTTACGGTGAAGGAAAACATCGTGAGGAAACCTTCATGCATGCCTGCGAAGAGATTCGAAGGTTGTGTGTGAAGTCGTCCAATCCGCAATGGGCCCGCGTGGACGACTAAGACCTAATCACCCTATACGGGTAGGCTCGTGCCCCTCGGTGGGGACGTTTAATGAGCTGATAATGATGATGAAAGTATATACGTATGTTTATCCGTTGTTTAGTATCCATTTTACAGGCTACCGCTTAGTTTGGGGCTAGATGGCGCTGTGTGAATGCCTGTGGATATATATTGTTTTATTTATTGCTTTTGCCCAACTTTCGATAGACTATCGATATCGGTAATACACTATCGAGTAACAACACTACTTGCAAATTACCAAATCCACCATCGGCCTAACCGGAAATTTTGTGACATAATTCGAATTCTAAACGTCCTAGAGCTTGCCGGCAATTAATTACTTGCGAAAAATTGGAGAACCTTCGATGCCTCAATTCGCGCACGTTTTACTCATATTAAGGTTGACAAAACTGGTTTTACGCATAAATAACAGTTTAAAAATAAGTATTTAAAAAATAGATTGCAATGGCCATCGGTGCTTTAAAAATTATAATTAAGATTGCCGAGTGGTGATTAAAACAAAAGAGCAATGATGTAAAAAGTATAGATTCGTGATATGCTCATAAAACAATCGAAAAAAGTGTTCCGAATGCAGCGACGGCACACATACACATATTTCGAATTTCGAATACATTTACCTAAACAAAAGAGTACAAACTGTACTCTCTTCGGCGGTTCGTTTTTGAGGCACGGATGGCGTATCTACCTTTATATGTATAGAATATGCTCTTTTTCACATTTTTTCCTTAATTCATCTTTGGCTCTGTTGACAGATGCCATCAATTGTCTTAATATTTTGTTGTTTTCCTCACAAAAACTGGCTGGATTTTGACACACTTTTCATGTTAGCGTCACTCCGGCAGTATTTTTTCATATGTCGATGATTTTGACTTTGGCGATCGCCAACCAACCGAACTAACCACTACGCCATCTAGCCCTTCTACTGACAAATGTTAATAGAAATTTCTCTCGTTGCTTACAAATAAAAACGTGTTATTTTATGGGTCACTTCCGACGTCACGGTCACAAGTTATTTACGTTATATCTCGTTTTTACTTAATCGAAAACGAGGTAAGAAGGGCGACTTTCAGCACCCATAATACAGGCTTCACGCTTAACTTGGGGCAAGATGGCGCTGTGTGAATGTCAGTGGATTTTTGTTATTGTTTATATATTATACGTATTATTATTTGATATCAGTCATAGTTAAGAGGTCAGCTACCACACCAGGGATTCGGATTCGATTCCCGCGCAACACAAACGTTCGTGTTCGCGTTTAATTTCTCATATGTAATAACAATACGTAGCCCAGAGGATTAGCAAGTTGAAGTGGCAGTGGGTAGGGCACATAGTGCGTAGAACCGATGGCCGATGGGGCGGAAAGGTTCTCGACTGGCGTCCGCGTAACGGAAAACGAAGCGTAGGCCGACCCCAACCAGATGGACGGATGACCTGGTTAAGGTGGCGGGTAGCAGATGGATGTCAACTGCAAGGGATCGGTCCGCGTGGAAATCATTAGGGGAGGCCTTCGTTAAGCAGTGGACATATTTAGGCTGTAATGATGATGATGATGTAATAACAAAAAGAAACTTATTTTTATCTAAAAATATAATTAATTATCTCAATACAGTTTCTATATAATAATATCTATTGACTAGTTAAATATTATAGGCTAGGTGTTAAGTTTGTTAAGGGCTAAGGCGCTGTGCCTGGTGATATTTATTTATTTATAGGTCAAAATTAAGACCTTAATTGCTTTGACTTTTAATTTAAATAAATAAATATCCACTGGCATTCATACAGCGCCATCTAGCCCCAAGTTAAGCGCGAAGCTTGTATTAAGGGTACTAAACAACTGATAAACACAATTGTGTACATATTATACATTGACGACCCATTTGGTGTAGCGGTTGAGACGTCGGCTGCAACACCAAGGGTTCCGGGTTCGATCCCCGGGCAGTACAAACATTTGTGTGCATGAACATGTCTGTTTGTAATGGTCTGGGTGTTTTCTATGTATAACATGTATGTATTTACAAAAAAAAATGTATATAAGTATATTTATCCGTTGTTTAGTACCCATAATACAGTGGGTACTAAACAACGGAGCGCTGTGTGAATGTCAGTGGATATTTATTTATTTATTTATACATAGAAAACACCCAGACCAATGCAAACATGACATGTCATGAACATGTCTGTGTTTGTCACACAAATGTTTGTACTGCCCGGGGATCGAACCCGGAACCCTTGGTATAGCTGACGTCTCAACCGCTGTACTAATGGGTCGTCAAACAATTTAGTTCATGAAGAAAAGGTATTAGGAATTTAGGACAGCATAAACGACTAAGGTACGCCGACGTGTAAATTTTATTTTGCCTTTGTTTTTTTTAGTTCATTGTGCGATAAATACTTACATCATGAGGACGCCATTTTTATTGCGATCGTGACCTATATATTATATAAATACTCCATATATATTGTTTCGTAACAAAAAATATGTTGATCATATATAAAGCCGGGGAATTTGCTTTAGCATTTAATTCATCATAAAAGTATTTTTCGTTTGGCTTTGTAACTAATTATATTTTCATATTAAAAAAAATATATGAATGTCATTTTGGTAATATTTTTTGATTGCTAAAATTAAATACCAAATAATAAGTACTTTTTGAAAAAAAAGTACTATACATATTTCAATTCATATTTCTTGGTAATGGTAATATTTTTAATGGTACATTTTTAAGTGATTTCTTTGTAGTGTTTGAGATTTTTTTGAAATTTATTTCTTAAAATAATTTAATTTATTTCTTTCGGAACTTAGCATGAAAAATCAATTTATTCATAAATTCTTTCTAATTTTCAAATATATTAAACCTTGTATGGACTTCTGACGTGTTACTTTTAAAATTTTAACCACAGACGCAAAACTTTTTTTTAAACACTTCCGCACTTTGGACACTTACTAGCACAGCCTATTCACTTTTTAAATTCAGCTTTGGAATCACACTATGACCGACTGCACTACACTGATACCTACATATAACTAACAAAACGGTCCAATGCGAATCGCGGCTAATTTTAAAACGTCTTTCAAGAGTCAAGGTTCCGTCGAAGTTATGTGACGTTGGAATTGGAAACAGACAATTTTAAAACTAGAAATACGCTCATCGATATTGTTAAAAATGCAAAATTTATGCAAATAAGTAACGTTTACTATTTTATAATTTCCGGGTAAAATACGGTAGGTTGACCCAAAAATTATATTCGGTGCTTCGAAAGGCACTTTAAGATGTTTATCACAGCTACTATCTTAAAATGGTAGTCGTTAATACCCACCAATCCGCATTGAGCACGACGACCTGTTTGGTGTTACTCCATCAAGGGTTCCGGGTTCGATCTCCGGGCATCACAAGCATTTGTGTACATGAAAATTTTTGTGGTTCTATGTATTTACAAAAAATATGTAAGTATGTTTGTCAGTTGTTGAGTACCCTAATTTCTAACTCTGCGCTTGATAAGGGGCTAGATGGCGCTGAGTGAATGTCAGTGGGTATTTATTATTATTAAATAGGATTATGTCAGAAAGATTATGACAATGATAAGAAAGGTTATTTATATATAAAAGAATCAGCAGACGTCCCAATATAGAACCCTGCGGCACACCTATACGTACCGCTAACAACAACCTTTTGAGTTCTGCCCGTCAAATAAGATCTCATGAATTTTATTGAACAATCATCCAAATATAAAAGTCAAATATTTGTCTACAATTAATTACCCGACACGGGACGCGTAATTAATGTTTACTAATTATATCATCCATCAGTGTCTTAATTACCTTGTTACGTTTACCTGCTTCCAAATTATCAATATACCTAATAATTTATAATAGACTCGATACTGAGTCATCAAGTTAAATACCACCGCAGTGCCAGATATCGGTCCCGTGAAATACGAGTGTTTTGCACTTTTGTGTTTCGGGATGAGGGCACTGTTGCTAGTTAAATTACCGGGTAGGATTATGAGACCTAACATCTGTTGTCAAAGGCCGCTCTGTCATGGTTATATGACAGAGTGGCATTAAAATAGACCAACAACTGGTAGACTGTTATTATCCTCCATTAATGCCGCACTGCGCCCGACACCGGAGACAACAGATGTTATGTCTCTTATACCCGGTAATTTACTAGCTACAGTGCCTATCCCGAAACCAAAAGTGCATAACACTTCTTACTTCACGGGAACGATATTGGCACTGCGGGTGGTTCTACCTAGACGATGAAGTATCGAGTCTTACACGTAAAACATGGTGATTGATTTACACCTAGAACTTACCTCGTGTGCTGTGGAAGCTCTAAACAGGTAGCAGTTCAGGAGTCCTTCTTTCTCGTTCAGTAGAATATAGAAGATCTCTTCTGGAGTACCAGGAACTTGGCTTGCTCTGGAACGAATTGGAGCTATATATAATAATTTTTATTTATATCCGCTAGCTAGGAGGATTATCGTGGAAAGACAATAGACAATCCTTTGTTTATGGGTGTTATAGATGCAATTTGCTCCAAATATTGCTTTCTTTCAATGAATCTATCATACTAGAGTATCGCTGGCTCATTGGTGTGGACTGTTGCTTTCCGAACTGGAGGGTGCAGGTCGAAATCTCGCCACGTACCAATGTTTTCGTATTTTTCGAAACACTATGTACGTTTATCCGAAGGAAAACATTATTTAGATACCTGCGCACGAAATTCAAGCAGTACAGTAACTGTAGCTGTGTGTACTAGGAGCCCATAAATCACCGAGAGCTTTTCCCCGTCAGTAAAATTATAGCCGTGTGGCGGTCGCCAGAGCCTCGTCCCATGCTCGGCAGGATGAACATCGGGCCAGTAAGGTTGGCTTTAAACTCAAACTCATTTTTTTTTATTCAAATAAATCATTAAATGACACTTTTGAATCGTCAAGAAGTTATTTTTCATGAATCTACCACCGTTTTGGAGGGTTGTTATCTAACGAGAAGACTCCGGCAAGAAACTCGTGTAGTTACTTTTTGTAGTGCTCCTAGTACAACTACTTGTAACACAAAACAGTTGTACTAGGAGCCTATAAACTACTAAGAGGTGTACACAGCACTGGTAAAGTGCCAGCCGCGAAGGCTGTGTTCTAGGAGCTCATGAACTACCAAGCGCTTCACCCGTTACTAGTCGAGTGCGTGTCGGTCGCCAGAGCCTCGGCCGTTGTTCGGTAGGATGCCCCCGAGCCTGTGAGGTTGGCTTGTGTCGCGAAAGCTGTGTACTAGGAGCCCATAAATGAGCAAGAGCTTTACCCGTCACTAGTCGAGTGCGTATAAGTCGCCAGAGCTTCATTCTTTGATTGGCATAATGCACCGTATGCTGACGATATTAAGAATTATTCTTCAAGAACTTTTTAATGGTCAAAATACTTACCGTACGATGTCAACAAGCCTATGTGTCAAAACCGGCTCGAAGTTACCATTGTATGCTTTCAAGCAGCCATCTTCTATTGCTATGCTGAGCTGTAAAAAGAAATCTGTTAAAAACAACGGTCGTTTCGTGGTCTATAATCTCTCTCAGTTTCAAACGTTTTCTGATCTAACACTTCCCTAAAATGGGGAGTGAAAATTTATATGGAGTATTCCACAATTTTCTAGGTAGAAAGGTAAAAATTGGTACGCGAAATAATTGATCCAAATTTTTTTTTTAATGTGCCCTCACTCCTTAAAATATGGGTGAAATTTTATATGTGAGTTTACGCAGTTTTCAAGGTAGGGCTGTAAAAATCAGTACACACTCTTTGTTATCCGTAGACAGAAAATACGTCTATGTTGTAATCAATGAAAAATACCTGCATTATTTTTAAGGACAATCTTCCCCCGCAAGTACCTAAAGTACGTGATGGAAAGTTTGACTCCGCAATTAAGGAGCAAATAGTAAGTAAGTAATAATTTACCAAAGGGCATAGAAATGAGTTGCCGTCCCTTGCACTGGGAATATGTTCTACTTGAAGGCCGCCAGGGCATCTTGTATGGGGCCTAGTTAAGAGATACTATACCTTATCCCATGTGCCCGTAGCACGTATTTCCTTCAGCAACCACGGCAGCATGGCGTTGGAGAAACGTCGGTCCATCGACGTGTAGCCAAGATACGTGACAGACGTCAGTTTGGTCTTCATTTTGAATTAGAGCTAAAAAAAATTGTGACGCATAGTGACGTGACGGCATATAACGGCCCACTTTAGGGCACATACTTAGATAAACAATACATTAACTAGACTCAAGGTTGCTCAGCGTGCTATGGAGAGGGCTATGTTAGGTGTCTCCCTACGCGATAAAATCCGAAACGATGATATCCGTAGGAGAACTAGGGTGACCGACATAGCCCAGAGGATTAGCAAGTTGAAGTGGCAGTGAGCAGGACACATAGTGCGTAGAACCGATGGCCGATGGGGCGGAAAGGTTCTCGAGTGGCGTCCACGTAACGGAAAGCGAAGCGTAGGCCGACCCCCAACCAGATGGACGGATGATCTGGTTAAGGTGGCGGGTAGCAGATGGATGTCAACTGCAAGGGATCGGTCCGCGTGGAAATCATTAGGGGAGGCCTTCGTTCAGCAGTGGCATAATTGGGCTGTAATGATGATGATGATTAAGTGCCTGTTTTCGTGTGGAATAAGGGATTTTCTCGTATTCGAATTGTATGTTTTTACTATGAAAAGAAAACAAAGGAATATGTTTACAATCTAAAGAATGGGTGTTTTAAATTAGTTAGAAGGCAGGGGTTTAAGTGCAATCATTCTGATATGTTGTTATTGATTTCCCGTTTTACCTGATTGGAACACAGGTGAGTTTCAATTTTTCAGGAAGGTAACAGCGATCTAATAAACCATTTTCAAATAATTCATAATTTGTCAAACATCTTGTTATGTATAAAATTAAATTTATTCTTTATTTAATTACAACAAAAAAATACTTCCTTTGTTTCATTGACTATAGTTTAAATATGTGTATAATATTATGATGAATTGATCGATTGATATTATGCATTAACTATGACTAAGTATGTTATTTTATAAATGCTTTCAAATGCTTAAGTATTGTTTAAATTTTCTTTTAATTAGTTACTAATTCTTCTACTAATTTTAACAACATCTTCAAATAAAATAATAATAATAATGTATGTGGTCTGAAAACATATCTTGATGATTACGGACCGGCTAGGTAAATTAGAATTAACTTAAGTAAGACATTTTAAATGTATTCATCTAAATCCGGGTTCTTACCTTCAGCAAACTAATGTTTGAGTAGTTATATTAGTATAATCGGCTAGTGAGAGCCATGTGCTCATGAGACTCTATAGCGCGCACATAAATTGAAAAGAGTCAATTCGACTCATGTAAACGTACAAACCACCAAACTTGTTCTGACCACCGCGAACAGCCTATCCATTTGATTAGGCTTTTCAGTTTCCGTAGCCAAATAGCAAAAAACGGAACCCTTATAGATTCGCCAAAGCTGTCTGTCTGTTCATCCGCCTGTATGTCACACACTTTTCTCGGACACTATACACCTACACTATTTAAATTTGTAAGTACATATCTGTATTCTGCGAATCGCTTATTTATTCTATTGTGATTAGCTATTATTAAATGATATATCGTAGGTTCTAATTATATTTTTTTTATAAATTGAATAATTTGCGCGAGAGACACTCCAAAGTAAAAAAAATTAAATCTGCACCGCAGATCGAAAGGAACAACATTAGTCTAACAATTATTTTATCCAATATAGCTCACGAGTGCTAAGCGCTGAGTTTAAGCAGCTCGGACCTTTTTGTTAGTTGTCTACGGATTGTGCATTATTATC